>CM028359.1:36591285-36703285 GCA_016618105.1 Dendrobium huoshanense | reverse complement strand
CCCAAAGAAATCCAATTGAGTTTTGAAAAATCAATTTTAAAATCAGGTGTGTGTGGTTCTAAATCTCCTACGAGCGCAAGCCCTCGTAGTTAATTACATCGTAGGGAGATAAAATCCCCTACGAAAAACTCTCGATTAAAATAGTGGCAGAAATTTTGTTTAGAGTTTCTAGGAGTGATATCAAAGTATGAATAGAATTATTGGAAAATCAAAAGGGAATGGATCAAAATTGAACAGTTATTAACGGAGTTAAAGGATGAGAGGTAGGGGACACATTGAGATTCCAGAACCGTCCGGAAGTGTCCCAACTTAGTCTAAGTGTTGGGCTTTATGTTTTGGATTTGAAATGATATTTAATTAGAGTTGAGCATTTTATTAGAAATTTGGGATTAGATTCCCGAAGTTTGGGGTCTTATAATCAAAGATCTGCCCCGGATCCTAAATCTATTTTGGACACTGGACCACAGTCGTCTGATCCTAATTAATGCAGTGCAAAACCTGGACTTACCCCGGCCTGGATTGGGGAGCCAGCTAACCACCTAATCGATTTAAAAGAGATGAATCCGGTCTTTTATGAAAGAGTGGTAGGGACATTATAATTAAAGTTTTGAAGAATTGGGGCCGACATCTAGAGATTCTCCTAATTGACCCCTTTGACTTATGTTGGGTGCAAAAAAATGCTAAGGACTATGAATTTAAAATTTTGACTCTTTAATTTGTATCTAATGCAATGCATGCTGGTTAACAACCTCAAATCAAATATGCTTGAAATTTTTAAAAACAGGCTTATAAAATAATTTTTTAGAAGACTGGACTTCCCCAGGTCAGGCACCTCGTCCTCATAGGTCAGACTATCCGGACTCTACCCGCAGGCGGGGAAGGGTCTAAAGCAAGGAAAGAAGAATGCAAAAATATGCATGCGACCCCGGGGTCGATCCCCGGCTAATTCCCTAGATTCGTTATCTTTCTATGTTATTTAGACTCACTAAAATTTTAGACTTTTAAAATTATGAGTAGAAAAATTTCACACCCTCACGAGTCTCACGTATCCAGGCGAAAACAAAGAGCGGCATGCAATCGCCAAAAAAACTAGTAAAAAAAGTAATCCTAAAGGCAATCAAATCATTACATCAAATACAAATTAATTAACAAATGTCCATAGGCAGAATTGCCTTGCTTATTACAAACCAGAATATTACAGAAAGTAAAGTGGCCGGGCACCACTGACAACAACCCGGATTCTAAACCTAGTAATGACGCAAGTTATTTTGAGTGGGATACTCTCAATCTTCAAATCTTCAAATCTTCAATTTCATTCTTCTTTGGACTCCTTTTCTTCAATCTTCTTGGAATCTTCGTAGCAGATTACCCAAATGGATAAGAGGGCACTTCCCTCTAAAGGGGAAGGCCACTCTTTCCTCTTTGGGTAAGGAAGAGGTATGATCCAAATTTGGATTTCCAAATGGAAAAGGAGTGTTCCCTAAAGGGGTATCCTTTCCTCTTTGGAATCCAAGCTTTGGATCTATGTATCCCAACTCAAAATAAACTTTCACAACACTTGATACTTGCACAAATTACATTGGTATCAAAATAAAAATCTAGACTCACCTACAGGGTTATCCTAAGCAATTAATATGTAAAAAGCAGTTATTCCCAAGCAGTTGTATATGAGCAGAAAAGAAAGTAAACACATTGGCCACGCTCTTTTTATGATTTTGGAGCTTTAGCAGCTGAAGCACCTGTGCAAAGAGTTTATAATATTTATGCATTTTTTTAATTTGCCCCCTTTTTATATTGCCCTGCATGAGCGTGGCCACCTGCAAAAAACTGTGTCAACATCCAGATTGTACCTAACCTAAGGGTAATCTAGTCGCCAAACACATCAATCCATCCACAGAGTACAGAAAAAGTAAGCAGACACAGCAAAGCAATTTCATCCACAACATGCAGTGAAAACTACGAAAAAACCCGGCACACAGCAGTAAAGTAAACACCGGCCTATCCTAGATCTAGAGTTGGTTGTCCTAGCACATCATCTAAAGTGTGTGAAAAAGGTCGTGTGGCTGGGATAGATCCTAAAGTAGGTAATTAGTTAAAGTTGTCTAAAAGTTTGGATTTGTTAAGGCTTAGAAGGGGGGTTTAGATTAAAATTTAAATATTAATGAATTAAGAATTTTAATTAGAAATACTTTTAGAAGTTAATTGATTGCTACCTTTGTTTCACACCGAGGCCGTGAAGTTTATTTCACCTTCCTTGGGGCTAAGCTAATAGCCTCGTAGGCCTGGGTTACCCAGTAGCAATCGGGGTTAATTAAATTATTTAAATTGGTTAGAATTAAAAAAGGTGGATTAAAGAAATGAGTTAATTACTGATTTTAAAAGCTTGATTAATTTAAGTTTGCCATTAATTGATTCATGGCGTTGTGCCACCAGGCTCGAGGAACCAGCCTCCTTAGGACACTTAGCCCCGCAGCCCGGAGTAGTCCAGCCGATAAACCAAATTAATGTAATTGAATTAGAGATTTTTAAAATGTTAAATAATTAAAAATTAATCAATTTTAAGGTTTGACACCCTTTAGAATTCATTCGTGGCGTTGTGCCACCAGGCTCGAGGAACCAGCCTCCTTAGGACACTTAGCCCCGCAGCCCGGAGTAGTCCAGCCAATAAACTTCAACTTTAGGGTGGTTGTTGTGTTTTAAAGGATTTGTTAAGTGTATTAAGGATTAAACCAATATTTTCTGAGTTTTAGAATGATTTTGAATTTTATGAATTTTTTAGAATATTTTAATGAATTAATTAAGGGGTTGAAAGTTGAATTTTTGATTAAGCCCAAATTCTGGAATTTTTGTATTTTATTAAAATACTAGACCTAATTATGAGTTGTTAGATAGTTGGTACACTCAATTTGGAATTTTCTATCAAAAGTTATGATTTTTAGAAGTTTTGACCCGGTTTTGACCTAAGGTTGACCAAAATGTTGACTTTTTGACTTTGACCATATTTTGGGGATTTGACATTTTTGGAAAATACTAGATTTTAATTAGATTCATTAGCCACTGAGTTTGACTGATTTGGAATTTTCTATAATTAATGGTGAATTTTAAAAGTTTGGATATTTATGATAATTTTTAATTATTTTAATTAAAGGCTATTCTAGTGATTTGGGCCTAAATGGATCTCAAACTCCTTGAAATCTCTCCCAAATATCAGAGGTGATCTAAGGGGAGATTACCAAGCATTAAATTAATTCTTGGGATTTTTAATGATTATTAATTAATTAATATTAATTAAACATTGAATTTTACTTAAAATTAAATTAAGGCTTAATTTGATGTCCAATCAAGGGGCTCTTAATTCTCACGGGTTAAGGGTTTAACACTGATTAATTTGAAGTATTAAACTTAAATTTTGGATTTAAAATAAATTTATTGGGATTTAATTAAGGCTAAGGGGCAATTCTAGCAAGGGCAAGCTATGGCTCCTAATTGGTGAACCAAATGAACTCCAAATCTGATGAAATTTGGACCATGAGGTCACCTGATCCCATGGCCTAAACACACTAAATTTGGGCTCAATTGGAATACTCTAAGGTGGCTAACTAAGCCACCTAAGGTGAGCTCTAAGTCACCTTCAAAAAATCCTAGGGAGCTATCCTAAGGTTGGATTGGGGCAAAGTCAGTGGCCCTAAACTCCGTATCCTAAGCATAATCAACACACAAAAAACCAGATCCTAATTCTCATTGGATAGGCTTAAATTCCAATTTGAATTTAAGGGTCAACCCATGACCCTTAAACTCAAAATTGGGGGAAAGTGCCCTTAGACCTTTAAAACAGGGGAGACAAAATTTGGACATGTCAAAGACATGCCCAAATTCAATCTCCCAAAGTTCCATGCCCTGGAGACTTAACTACAAACAATAATTGCATAAATTGAAATAATACCATTAATGAAATTAAGCTTAACACACATGCAATTAGGGCCTGGAACCATAGGGCTTTTGAAGGTCTCCCTGAGACCTTTCCAATGAGCCTAAGAACACCTAATTTGGTCAAGTGTGCAGGGAGATATGGATTTTTGAAGTTCCCTTGATTTTCTGGAATTATTAATCCAGCCATTACACAGTCAGCCGCTCTTTACACGCGGCGCGTCCCGATTGGCTGGGCAATCATTAGTGCTGACTGGATAACGGTCGGATTAATCGTAGCTGTCGGATGGCGGATCGAACGGCTGGGATTAAACGCGCTCCAGGACCGCGAGATCTAATCCGAGCTGTTGATCGAAATCAACGGCTGAGATTTCATCTTCAACCTCCGCCTTTGCCCGAAGCCGTGAACGTTCTCCGGCGTGATCCGAGCAATTGCACCGGCGAACTCTGACGAAATTTCACAGGGAGGATCAGGGGGGTGGAAACCTTCAATCCAACGGTGGAAATCCGTTGGGGTGAAGGTTTCCTTCACACTTGACCGGACTACCTAGCTAGGGAGCTCGGGATGGAGGAATTACCGCAGAGAAAGTCTCAACGAATGAGCTTCTCTATCTGGAAGCTTCAGGAGACGAAGGCGAGCAGGTTTCCTTCAGAGGCCGCGACTGGAGGACGGCTGGAGGTATGACTTCGAGCGGGACGCCGAAGCCTTTCGCCGGAGTTCGCTCGAAGCAATGGAAGGGACGGTCTGGGAGCTCGAAGGAAGGTGCTGGGAGATCGAGGGAGCTCTGGGGAACCGTTTTCAAACTCTGGGATCGTCTCGCGAGCCTTGGGGAGCACCACCCTATTCAGCCTCCTCCCGCGAGCTCGGACGGCCAGGATTGAATCGGAGGAGGTCTCGGATTGATGCCAAATGAAAAGGGGCACCATTCCAGAGAGCTCGTGAGCCTCAAGCCGGCGGGCCACAGCCTTTGGAAGGCTTTCGGTCAGGACCGGCCTGGGGGGACCACCGGAACTTGCTCTCCATTGGTTCCGACCGCCGCCGGCCATGGTCTGGGTCGGATTGATCAGGGAAGGCCGATGGGGACATGCTGGAGCTAAATGTGGAGCCAATTTGGCCTGGGGAAGCTGGGATCGATCCGGTGGCTCGGTTTGGCTCAAACCTGCTTGGTTTGAGTCGGATTGAGCTCGATTCAGGTCAGGCCAGACCCTGGGCTAGATATGGGAGGCAGGTCTGGGTCTGGTGCACCCAATGCAAGTGGAAATTGGGTTGAATTCGATCTGGATTAAAAGATGGCTCGGGTTGATCCAAAGCTGCTTGGTTCGGGTCGATTTGGGCTCAACCCAGGTCAGGCCAGACCCTGGGCTTGAGGTGGGAAGTGGGTCTGGGTCTGGTGCACCCAATGCAAGCCGCAATTGGGTCTAATTTGATCTGGACAGGGAGATGGCTCAATCCCAAGTGTTTTTGGGCACTTTGGGCTAGCCTAACTCTTGACCCAAGCTAGCCCAAGGCATGGGCTGGCTGGAGAAGGTGTATTGAACCTAGGGCCACCTATGGGAGGTGTTGGTCAAGCTCAATTGGGCTTAGGTTGAGATTTAGCTCAATCCCAAGTGTTTTTGGGCACTTTGGGCTAGCCTAACTCTTGACCCAAGCTAGCCCAAGGCATGGGCTGATCAAGGAAGGTGTGTTGGGACCATAGTAACCCAATGGCACCCTGATTTGGATTCAATTTGGTTAAGATCAAAAGATGGCTCAAGGTAGGCCTCTTCTTGGTCACTTGGGTCAAGCCATATGACCAACCCAAGTGAGCCCAAGGCTTGGGTCACCAAGAGGGGTCTCTTGGGTACCCAAGGGGTCATCCCATACATTCAAAGAACTTGGAATGGACTTGATTCAAAAATTTGAAAGAGGAAGGGTGTATGGGTCCATGGGTCAAACTTGGTTGACTTGGTCAACCAAGTTGACCCAAGGTTTGGGTTTGAGTTCAACAAGTTGAGTTTAACATTTAAAATTCATTGGAAGTGGTTTCAAAGGGTTTGGAATTGATTTGAATTGAAATGGGCATTTGAAATCCTATAAGGGTATTTTGGTCAATTTTGACCTATTGGTCAACTAGGGTCAAAAAATGGTTCTGAAAAATGCAGTTTACTGCTCAATGGGTTAAAATCAAGAGTCTGGAAGTGATTGGAGACTTTGATGAGGATTCCAGGGTCAAGATCTCAAAGGGGTTAGGTTCAGTGGCATAGGCTGTAAATATTTAAAGGTTTTACAACCTTTGAATTTTAATTCAGATTCTGGGGTTAGAGACCTCGGAATGAGCTCAAAGTTGGAGGGTAACCTCTAGAGACATGTCTTATCACTTTGCAAGTGTTTGACCCTGAATCAGAGGCCATTTGACTGGGTTTTGAAATGTTTGAAAAATCTCTGAAAAGGGTGTTTAGGACAGGGCCTCTAGAGTTTGGATTTGAGTTTGAATTCTGGGTTTGGATTGGATTTCAAGTTTGAATGATTAATATTGAAGTATCCAAATCATCTACAATCATGTGGTGATTGTTAATGGGTGGATAAGGTCACAACCAGATTGAAGTGTGGATCAAAATCTAGATTAAAGTTTGGATTGTCAAATTGGTTGGATCAAGGTCTGGATATGTTTGAAATTTGAATTAATTTGGATTTGAATTGGATGGAGTTTGAGATTCAAATTGATCTGGTAGAAATCAAATTGAAATTGGAGTGGATCAAATATAGGAATTGATTTAAAATTGAGGTTGATCAAGGGTGGAGATTGATTTGAAGTTGGAGTGATCCTAACATCTAGAAGAATTCTAAGATCTAGGATTTAAGGGAATCCTAGGCTCTAGAATAGGCTCTAAGGTCTTGGATCTAGAAGAATCCTAAGGTCTAGAGTGGATCCTAGGGTCTAGGATTAAATCTGGATTCTGGATGGGTCTTAGTGACCTCATACAAAAATGAGGTCAACACCATGTCATAAGATGGTGGTTCAATTAAACTTTGTAGTTAATTTTTTTTCTAAGCTTATCACTTTTACTAAGCCATGAATAAAGATAAAGGCTTGGTGAGACATTGTGAGATTATTTATAAGTACATTGATAATGAACTTTCTAAGAAACTTGTTGCATAACAAAAGGTGAGTGAGCTCACTATAACAAGTGAGATTCCTTAGGGATAGAACGATTAGGAGAGTGCCCTCAATAATATTATGAAGATATTAATGAGATTATTGAAGTGAATGTCACCAAAGATATTATTGATGTCAAGGTGACCGAGTACAAGTGAGTCACCTTCATTACAAGCGATGTGTATAAAGAAGACTTTAATGGGTGGTATAGAGCTCATATAGAGTGCTATCTAAAGAAGTTCACAATATAAGGAGAGGTTTCTTTGTAGTTGCACATAAGGAATCTAGGAAAGCAACATGCGATGCAAAGATATTAGCTTTTAATGATTTATATAATAGATTAGATACTAAGGAGAGAGAAAGATATATGTATAAGTTAAAAAAAAAAAGGATAGGAGTAGTAAAGATTTAGTTCAAGTGAAGTACATTAAGGAAGAAGATCAAAAAGTACATTTCTTAGAAGATGATATTCAACAATGGTGGATGAGATATTTTGCTAAATATTTTAATGAAGAATGTGAAAATACGATTACTTTAGCAACCTTAGAACACTAAATTAAAATAAAGACTTTTGTTTTTATTGGTATTTTAGTAAAACCAAAGTTAGCGAGGCTATAAAGAAAATGAGGTGTGGAAAAGATATTAAGCTTATTAAAACTTTTTTGAAGACTATAAAGATGCCAGATGAGTGAAAAATGGGCGTGTTAATTTCTATTTTTAAGAGTAAAAGTGATGCATAAGTTTATGCAAATTATGGAGGAATTAACTTAATGTGTCATACTTTAAAACTATGGAAGTGAGTTATTGGGCATCGGATGTGGCATGATACTAATGTAGCTCAAAATTAATTTGAACTCAAGCCAGGTAGGTCTACTATGGAAGCCATATATTCCTTCTGAGGTTTGTTGGAGATATATATAAAAAGTAAGGAGGATCGATATATGATATTTATTGGTTTAGAGAAATCATATTATAAAGTTCCTAGAGAAGATCTATGGAGAGTTCTTGAAAAGAAAGTATTTAGTAATGCTATTATTCATTTAATTAAAGATATGTAGGTAGGAGCTATTACTTGTATTCAAATATAAGGTGATTTGACCAAGTATTTTCCTATTTTGGTTGAATTAGATCAAGGTTTAGCCTTAAGCCCATATCATTTTAGTTTTGTCATGAATGATCTCACTAGACATTTGCAAGAGGATGTACCCTTGTATATGCTTCCTGCTGAGGGTATTCATCTTGTTGATAAGACTAGAGAGGGAGTCGAAGGTAAACTTTCATTAACGGATGTCAATCTTAGAGTCTAAAGTTTTTCATTTGAGTAAATTTAAAACTAAATATATAGAGTGCAATTTTAGTAGTAATAGACTTAGTGAGGAGATTATGATTGTGGGCGATCAAGTCATTTATAAGAGTACATGTTTTAGATATCTTGGATTTATTAATTAGAGTGATGGTGAAATAGATGTGGATATTATCAGTAGAGTTCAAGTTGGATGGCTGAAGTGGAGGATTGCATTGAGCTTATTGTGTGATAAAAAATACCCCCTTAAACTTAAGGAAAATTTTTATAAGATGGTAGTGATACCTACAATGCTTTATAGTACCGAATGTTGGCCATTAACAGAGAACAATAATACTAAGTTAAATGTTGCAGAGATGAGGATGCTCAGGTGGATTCATGGCTTTACCCTTAGAGATAGATACGAAATTGGCATATATGTGATAAGGTTTGAGTAGGTCTAGTGGAAGATAAGATTAGCAAGAGTTTTCTTTTATGGTTTGGTCACATAAAATGGTGGCCATCTGATGACCTAATTAGGAAAGTAAAGGTATTAGATTTGACTTATATTAAGAAAGGTAGAGGCATACCTAAAAAGACTTGGTTAGAAAATATTAGAAATGATATTTCTTTATAATATTAAAATGAGAATTTTTACTTTAACCATGACACGATGGAGAAAAGTGATTCATGTACACGACCATGTAGTGGGACAAAGGCTTGATTTTTTTGTTGTTGTTTTGTAATTTAAAAAAATAACTTGCCAAGTAAATTATAAAAACTTTTGTAAACTTCTTAAATTAAACTCAATAATAATAATAATAATAATATCTTGCTAAACCTAAGCTTAACATTTGAGAGGTTTCATGATTGAACTCGTAATTTCGAATGCAGACACGTAAGCTCAGCAAGGCCTATGCTTATGACTCATTATAATAATTGGAAATTCTAAAATTTTAATTGCATAATAGTTATACCTATGCTTTCCATGAGGGAGGATATGTTGGGAGTTGTTGTGAATTCTTATGATACTTGAACTCCGAACTTTAGTGAGTGGTCAAATTTTGAGAATGACCATACATTGATAAGTTTTTAGTTTAGGGAAAAGCATATAACACCTTTGATAATCTTATCCAAGTCATGGACTCAATAGAGGGGAAAAAATGATATTGCATGAATCTTTCTTGCTCAAAAATGAGTGAGTGAGTTGGCTATTAATCTTATTAGATAAAGCTCATTATTGGTTGGTTTTTTTACAAATTCTCGATAGAAGGGATACACCTTATGTGTGACTTTTTTGTCCTTGTGAGGGTATCCCTATAGGGGACTCTTGCACTACTCATATTGGATCTTATTACAAAAAAGAAAGTTAGCCTGTATTGTTGTTGTTTAGGATATTAACCATCTCTTATAGAGTATGACTGCAAAGACATGCAATTTATATAGGACTTATGAGCTACTCATTGTAGTTTTTATCACAAAGTGAGAAATTAGTTGACAATGGTTAAGAACTTTTGCTTTTTTTTTTTTTGATGTTTTATTTATCTAAAGGGTGGAACATTATTCCTTCTTCCAATTCTCTCCTTTTCTCCTTTCTTCTTCTTTTCAAAATTATTTTTTTCACACTAAGCTTCCTCACAAAATAAGGTATGAGACTCTCACACTACTTATAACTACTCAACAAGAAATAAGTACTAGACTTCACCTAACCAAAGATAGTCCTTTATTTTGAGACTTTGGATCACTTGCAGATATTTGTTCCTAGTGGCCTCAACTCTCCTATAGAGATTCATCTTACTTACTATTTTACATGAACTTTGATGGGAGCTCAGTTAGCTCCTATCCTAGTAAGTCACTCTTAATTTGTACATTGTCGAGGCTCATTTCTTATTGACCTTACATCATTAATGATTTTTTCAATCATAAGAATTATTTTTATGGGCATTGGTGACTACCCTATTTATTTGAGTCTTTTCATTTTTTATCTTGGGGAAGCGTAAGTATTCTAGGTTTATTTTTTTATCAGCGAGGAGTTCTTTGAGAATTTTTTAAGGAAAGTTTTAAGTTCAAGACTCACTATGAATAGAACCCAATAATATAGAAAAAAATAAGGGAGAAGAAATGGGAAAGAAGGATATTATTTTTAGTACATTCTCAAAACATAAAATAAAAAGATGTTGAAATTAAAACTTCCACACATAATAGAAAAATTTAAAGCCATCAGCACTTTGCCTTTTGTATTTTATTCCAATAATTAGTCTGCAACTAATAAACTCTTAGGGTGGCTTTTGCATTAACAATCTAAGGCACTTCCCAATTGGTTGCTAGCTTGCTAAGAATAGAGTGGTGAGCTACAACATATACTTTCTTTAAGTAAAGGTCACCAGGGAAGAAGATTTTTTCTTTGAAAGGTAAGTTGTAATACTTTCCCATTATCTCTACTATTTTTTTTACATAATATTTCTTCAAAATAACATTTGTTATTAGCTTGTAAAAAATACTCACTATTATCTTCAATCTTTTATGGTTTGGCTTCTCCCGACCATTGACTTTTCCTTTTGGCAGCATCAATAACTCACTAATATTGTACGTTAAGCTCAACTTGTAGAATTATATTAACATAATGAGTACGAAATAATAGCATGTGCCCAATTACTGATGGAGTCATCCTCAAAGTCCATAGGATAGAATAAGGAAAGTTCGCAAATTTTTACACGGTACCTTTTACCTTTTTTATCGGAAGATTGAGGATCTAATTATTTTTTATCTCAACTTAAGTATTGGTATCAAAATGGTGGATTTAGTCTATTTCAATGCTAGTTATAAAAATCCTTTAGTCTCTAATTGGAAAATTATTTTCCATCACCTACGATCATGGTTACAAGAACAACATTTATACGAATTATACCCAATCATGTGAAATTTCTTATTATAAAAAATCCTTGACCTCAATCCACTTTGTAAAGTAGACTATCATGACCATAATAAACTTCACGTATCATACTTGAGGTGGGAAATATTCTTGCAAGTCCATCGCTCGAACTATAAATGGACATGTGTTATTGATAAGCTATAACTTATGAGAAGGCTGAACCTAGATGGGAGCAAATGTTTTGTCTAAAGGACACCTCCTTAACAATTCTTCTCAAACTTTTCATAGTGATAGCTAGAAGTAGTTCAATGTTTTGTTTCCTCTTTAGTAACTATCATACTCACCTAAATGAATTTCCTTTAGTACCTCGTCCTTTAAATTTTCTCTTACATACCTCAGAAGTAGTGAGGTCATCAATCTTCTTAATAACTCAACACCAATTAGTGGGAAGTTAGTTTCCTTGATTTTTAATCTCTACAAGTTGGCAACCTCTGCACTAATTACTCCTAACTCTAAGAACTCTACATATGGATAAAACCAACATGTCAGGTAACTGACCTCTCCTTGCAAAACTTTCTCTGCTTCAATTGTGGGTCGACGATAGCCATTTTGTGTCTAGTATGGATAGGAAGTTGGAGAACTATTTTACTCTCTAGAGATTTAAACTATCTTGAAGTATTAAAAAAATATAAAAATAAATAAGTGTTGAGTAACATCGTAATGCCCAATTATTTCATGTTGCGGTATCGAGTTCAATCACACTCAGGTGTCATTTTTGACATTATTGCACTACTCTTCCCGATTCTCAAGAACTATATTGGATCCATATTCAATGCCAATATTCTAAAATTTAGCACTACAACACTTGGTGTCTCAGTATTATAACTTTCACACCTCAATGTAGGATCCTTCATTCGAATGTCATGGCACTTGAGCCCATTTTTGTATTTACTATAAAGAACTTGTCAATTTTTTTATGGGAGGGTTTTGTCACTTGAGTGAAAACCCTTTTCTTGTAAGTGTATTTCCATAGTGTCTCCTTAGAGTTAAGTCCAAGGTATGCTAGGGAAGTATAAGATACTTTTGTTTTTGGAGATCTTAGCCTATCTGTGTAAGAAAGTCTAAAGTTTGTGGAAGGAGTGTAGAGAATGTAAATTGGTCCTTCAAGGTGATAATTTTCTTATTAATTCTTATATATCTTTCTTCCAATGAATAAAATAATAATGAGTTTACATGTTGTTTCTTTTATGTCTGGCTAATTCTCTAGTTTTAGTATAATGATGTAGTAAGCATAATATGTACTAATATATACTCATAAGCTTTAATTAAAGTATTGAAGTTTTCAGTATTTCCCATTCATCATTTAATACATACAATGGCAATGTGTATATTTAAAATCTAGTTTAATGTATAGCCTTAATGGAAGAATGCTTGAATAAATATTTGTATTAAAATTGAATATTGGCATGCCTAGAAATATGATTTTTGAATATTCTAGGTTCTTTAGAGATAAAAAAAAAGGAGGAAGGACATAAAGCTTCCTTTCACTCATGTGAACTTGATAGAGATTTAGGGATGCATATGCTCTGATTCATATCTACATTTTAGAGTTATTAGAAAGCTGTGATTTATACATTCATTAGTACAAAACACTTCATTTTCATAAATTTAAACTATCTTTTGTAAGTTATTTTCTTTTATTGATAAAAGTTAAAAAATAATTTTTTTATCCTTAGTAGGATAAGATGCACCCTTGTAGTGGTAGTAGTAGTTAAGTTGCAACTAAGAAAATACTTCCTTATGGGATTGACAACACTCTTTCAATTTATTACGTGATTAAGCAAGTATACTTGTATAATTATTTGGAAACATTAATTTCATATTAAATAAAACTTAGCCATATTTTAAAAATTCACAAGTCATATTCTACCTCACACTAACTAGCATTTACTAGACATCCATAAGCCCTATCAAGTTTTTGGTGCCATTGTAGAGGAAGAAATTTTTGTATTAGGAATTTGACTATATTATTGAAACAAGTGCATATTTAAACCTACTTGTATCTTGAATTTTTATTATAATTGATAATTTCTTTGAAAAATAAAAAAAAATTAATTTTGTTTGATTATTTAGTTATGATTTTTAGTGTTATAATTTTATTATATGCTTGATAGATCTAGCAAGGAGTCCTTATTGTTTGAACCATAAATAGGAAGGACTCTTTCAAAAATAAAAAAGTCAAGATATTTTTAAAATAATTTACCCAATATAAGATCAGGACCATTTTAGACAGGTTAGGGAGCATGCTAACCCTACAGTAAAAGGAATTCATCAGAGTATCAATAAATCAACTATAAGAGCTAATAAATTTGAAATCAAACATTTTATCACTCAAATGGTTTAAAATTCACAATTTGGTGGGACTCCTATTGAGGATCTCATCTTAGACTTAGCTAATTGTTAAAATAGTTGCTATTTGCATGCTTTACATTTTTGCAACTTGTATAGTTTTGATGATTCCAAACATTATTGTTCAAATGTGTAGTTATCTCCTAATAATTTTAGAAGATTTGTATTTACTCTTGTGTATACTAACATTTCAGGAAAAACGAACTCCAGACTACGAAGACGTCAAATCAAATTCAGAATGAGATACTTTGTGAAATTTGAAGTTTGCACTTCTTTGAAATTAAATTGAAAGGGAGTGATTGTAATTGAGTGAATAAAAACATACACACACATGTAAGGAGATCATAAAAATTTTATACTGATCGTATGGATTATATCCGTTCGTATGGGACGATCAGACAGTTATCTCCTATTGAGCACATGGTACGAATAGGAATTGGCTTGAAAAATTTTCTAACTCCTATTCGTCCGGGATGAAATTAATTATCGTCCAGGATGATCTGGTCTCTATAAAATTTTCATCCAGACGAAATTAATTATCGTCCGAAAACGAGTTGCTCTCTGTAAAATTTTCGTACAGACGAAATTAATTATCGTCCAGGACGATCTGGTCTCTGTAAAATTTTCGTCCAGACGAAATTAATTATCATCAGAAAATGAGTTGCTCTCTGTAAAATTTTCGTCCAGATAAAATTAATTATCGTCCAGGACGATCTGGTCTCTGTAAAAATTTCGTCCAGACAAATAAATTTTCGTCTAAACGATTAACCGACTTAGAACGATTTTCAGCAGTTTTCTAGAACGACCAAGTAATAACTGTTCGTATCGGATGAACTTAGTTCGTACGGGATGATCAGCTGTACGAAGACATTTCATACACATATTCAAATAGGGTCATTTTAAATCATTTAAGTAAAATCGTCCAGGATGATCCACGATCGTACGGGACGATCCACTGCGTACAGAATTGAAAACTTGCAGTTTTTGGACAGTTTTTCTTGTATTTTGTATAAATAGTCCAAATTAGACTGTCACCCAATCTTTTTGTCATTTGATCTTCGTTCCTCTTGAGAGAATAGCTAAGGAGAGAGTGTGAGAGTGCATTCAAAGGAGGATTCCTACCACTGGAGCATGAAGGCTTCACTTGGAATTCAAAGGTAAGAATCTCTACTTGTGAATTGGGATTACTTCACTCTTTTCTTTCTTCCTTCTAGATTTCTTGTGAGAAGATCTGTCAAGGAGATCCGGTTCGCTGCCGACACTTGGAGAGTGTGAATAGCTAAAAGGGTCGCTTCCTACACTTGGAGAGTGTGAACAGCTATAGGGTTCTCTGCCCACACTAGGAGAGTGGGAAAGGACGGAAGGGTTCTCTACCCACACTAGGAGAGTGTGAAAGGACGGACGATTCTCTGCTAACAACACTGGGGATTGTGTAAAAGGATGACGGTTCTCTGTCGCACCGGGTAGTGGTGAAAAGAGTGTGTTATAAAGGCTTCTCCGCCTTGCTGTGGGTGCAAAAGGAGAGTCACTCTTGGTATTAGTGCAATACTCAGAGGGTGCCTCTGGGGAGTGGATGTAGGTCTGGTTATAGATCGAACCACTATAAATCTGGTGTCATTTACTTTACAGTTTTTACGTTTCTATATTTTATTTTAATTTTTAACAACTCTGTGGTTGAAAAACATTTTCTAGAAAAACTTTAAAAGAAAAATTTTCATTTCGGTTCAACTTAAATTCAAAGAGGGATTAAAATTTTTTAAAATTACCAATTCACCCCCAACTCTTGGTAGCCTTGGGACATTATCTTAGGCTTAACAACTTAATTAATAGATTCAACAAGTGGTATCAGAGCACTATTTCAAAATCATAAGTTTAAACTACTTTTTGATTAACGTAGATGGCTATATTCGGAAACCAAAATACACCTGAAGGTTACTCTATAACTAGACCTCCACTGCTTAACAATATATCTTTTAATTTTTGGAAAACACGCATGTCTACTTTCTTACAGTCACTTGATTATCGTATGTGGATTCTAGTCCAGGAAGGTTACACAAAACCAACTAGATTAGTTGATGGAGTTAGGGTAGAAATACCTTTTGCAGATTGGACTATAGAAGAATGTGACTTAGCACAACTAAATGCCAAATGTTTAAATAGCTTCTTTTGTACTTTAAAATCTGAAGACTACATGCGGGTTTCCACTTGCAAAAGTGGAAAGGACATATGGGATAGACTTTGTATAACTTATGAAGGGAGAAATGAGGTTAAGCAATCAAGACTCAATATCTTGTTACATGACTATGAATTGTTTTGCATGAAACTTAATGAAAACTAATTTGGTGTGGAGAACTAAGATGCATAAACCTAGACATACCATACATGCATCTGATTATAAATTTCAAAAAGGTGAACCCAAACTTGTTTGGGTTCCCAGGTCTAACATTTGATGTTTTTGCAGGAGTGCTCTCACACAAGACCTCGTGGGAGCAAATGGTACCTGGACAGCGGATGTTCAAAGCATATGACTGGAGATACTGCTCAATTCATAATGCTGGAAGCCAGGAATGGAGGCAAGGTTACACTTGGAGATAATACCACAAAGAAAATGGTTGGATCAGGTATGATTGGAAATTTGAAAAACTTTTTCATAGATAATGTGTTATTAGTTGAAGGCTTAAAACATAATTTGTTAAGCATAAGTCAGCTATGTGATAAGGGTTATAATGTAAAATTTTTACCTACTAGCTACATAATAAGCCTAAATGGGAAAAATGTTTTAAATGGAAAAAGGGTAAATAATGTTTACATGCTAGATTTAAATTATATTCAATCTCCTACTGCTTTTTGTTTGAAAACTGTTTCTGATGAATCATGGCTTTGGCATAGGAGACTTTATCATTCTAGTATGAAAAACCTTAGGAGAATTACCCAAAAGAACTTAGTGAGAGGTATACCAAAATTAGACTTTACTAAGGACCACCTTTGTGATGCATGTCAATTAGGAAAACAAGTGAAGTCCTCTTTTAAGTCCAATAAAGATCTTAGGACCAGTAAATCTTTATAAATTCTACACATTGATCTTTTTGGACCTGTAGGAACTGTAAGTCTAGGAGGGAAGGTATACGGATTTGTTATAGTGGATGATTTCTCAAGATTCACTTGGGTTAGATTTCTTTTTCATAAGAGTGAATCGTTTGAGGAATTCAGAAAATTTTCTACTTGGATTTAAAAGTAAACTAGGGAGTGAAATAATTTCTATACAAAGTGATCATGGAGGAGAATTTGAAAATGAAATATTTGAAAATTTCTGTAAAAAAAAAAAAAGCGATTGATCATAATTTTTTTGCACCTAGAACCCCTCAACAAAACGGGGTAGTTGAAAGGAAAAATAGAACATTAATAGAAGCTGCCCTATTAATGTTGGCAGAATACTCACTTCCTAGATATTTTTGGGCTGAGGCAGTTAGCACTGCATGCTATGTTCTGAATAGGGTGAATGTGAGATCAAATTTGAATAAAACACCCTATGAGTTGCTAAAAGGTAGAACACCTAATTTGTCTCATTTGCATGTATTTGGTTGCAAGGTGTTCATTTATAATAATGAAAAATCTTCCTTAGGAAAATTTGATCCAAAATCAGATGAAGGAATATTTGTTAGATATTCAAGTGTTGGAAAATCTTATAGGGTATTCAACAAAAGAACTTTAGTCATTGAAGAAACCACACATGTTGTGTTTGATGAATCTAGAAATTTGGAAGAGCCAAATGTTATTGAAGATGAGAGTGAAGAAAACTCCTAAAAGATTGATAGAATAAATTTGGAAGAAAATGTGGAAGAAAATTTGGAAAGAGAAAACCCTTTGCCTAGAGATTTGAGATTTTCTAAAAACCACCCAAGGGAATTGATTATAGGTGAACCGAGTGAGGGTGTTAGAACTAGGCGTGGATTAAACAAGGAAGTCAATCATTCAGCCTTTATTTCAACTATTGAACCCACTAACATTGATCAAGCACTTTCTGATGAATTTTGGATATTGGTCATGCAAGAAGAGTTGAATCAATTTGTAAGAAATGATGTTTGGGAATTAACTTCAAGGCCAAAAGATTAAAGTGTTGTTGGAACCAAGTGGGTGTTCAAAAATAAAATGAATGACTCAGGAGTAGTCATTAGAAATAAGGTTAGATTAGTTGCTAAGGGGTATAATCAAATTGAAGAAATTGATTTTGAGAAGACATTTGCCCCTGTAGCTAGACTTGAAGCAATTAGGGTTTTACTTGCCTTTGTCTGTTTTAAAGGTTTTAAATTGTTTCAAATGGATGTCAAGAGTGCCTTTTTAAATGGGGTAATTGAGGAAGATGTTTTTGTAAAACAACCTCCAAGTTTTGAAAATTCTAAATATCCAAATCATGTTTTCAAGTTAAAAAAGGCATTATATGGATTGAAACAGGCACCTAGGGCTTGGTATGAGAGGTTAAGCACCTTCCTATTTGAAAGATCTTTTAAAAAAGGAAGTGTAGATACAACTCTCTTTTTAAAGAAATTTGGAAAGGATATACTCATTGTTCAAATTTATGTGGATGACATCATCTTTGGATCTTCAAATAAAAATCTTTGTGATGATTTTTCTAAAATAATGAGTAGTGAATTTGAAATGAGTCTAATGAGAGATTTAAATTATTTTCTAGGATTTAGCATTAAGCAACTTGAGGAAGGTATATTTCTTAGTCAAACTAAATATATTAAGGACATCCTCAAAAAATATGAAATGGATAATACTAAACCTGTTAGTACACCAATGAGTTCCTCAATTCAGTTGGATAAGGACCTTAAGGGAAAATCTGTTGTTCAAAAGAAATTTAGAGGGATAATTGGATCTTTACTTTACTTGACTGCTAGCCGACTAGATATTATGTTCAGTGTTTGCTTATGTGCTAGATTTCAATCAGATCCAAAAGAATCACATTTGACAGCAGTGAAAAGGATTTTAAGATATTTACTAGGAACTCAAAACTTAGGGATTTGGTATCCTAAGTTTAGCTCTTCATTTGAAATTATTGGTTACTCAGATTTTGACTTTGTAGGCTGTAGAGTGGATAGGAAAAGCACTTCTGGAACATATCAATTCATTGGAAATTCATTAGTTTCATGGTCTAGTAGAAAACAAAATTCAGTGGCACTATCTACTGCAGAAGCAGAATACATTGCATTAGGAAGTTGTGTGACACAAATACTTTGGTTAAAACAACAGTTGATTGATTTAGGATTAACTATAAGAACTATTCCAATTTATTGTGACAATACTAGTGCTATATGCATTTCCAAAAATCCTATTCAACATTCTAGAACCAAACACATTGACATAAGCCATTTTTTCATAAGGGATCATGTATCCAAGGGAGAAATTGAACTCACACATGTTTCAACTGAAATTCAACTTGTAGATATTTTTACAAAACCTTTAGCCTTTGATATCTTCAGTACATTAAGAACAAGGCTTGGTGTTATTGATTTGAATGCTTAAATAAAAATGTTTTTTGCAACATTGATATTTATGTTTTCTTAGTTTATTTGTCTTTGATTTTTGTTTTAATTTTTGTGATTTTTGAGTGTTTTGATTGAGTTTATTTTAGAGTCTGTGGTTTTATCTTTGTTTTCTTTTGAAATGTATTTAGTTCTTATAAATTTCATTAGACTTTTTAATCCAAATTGTGCTTAAATTAGATTGTGATTTGAGATTAATTACATTAGAAAATCTTGTCTTTCTAACTTTAAAATTTGTATATAACTTGTCATAATTAGAATTTTTAATCTCATGTCTATTCATTTAGACTACATAAAAGTTAATATTATTATTGCAATTTAGATGTTTTCCTATTTTGTATTTATTTGCTCAAGTAATATTTATGCACTTAGAAAAATTTGAAATTTTAAATTATTGATCTTGGCAAGAATTGGTTTCAATTACTCTTGAAAATTATACAAAGAGTACAAAAATCAAAAGGAATGCGCAAAGGTTCGCAAATATGAAAAAGGGGCACAAAATTAGTTCAATGTAAAAAGATGCACAAAAATGTGCCAAAATTTTTTTTGAAAAAGATGCGCAAAGCGCTACATGTGATAATTCTCTTCTTTCCAAATTCTTTCAATCTCTTAATTCAAATTGATCTTATGTTCATTTATATTCTATTGAACTTTGAAATATAGAATTTTTATTCATATCTCTTGTAATGATTTTCTATATTCAAATGTCTAAATTGAATCATGTTTTTGATAAATTCTTTTTACTTACAATGTTATATCACTTCTTAAATTGGTATCGATGATTTACCTAATGTTATTAGTTTTAGATTGCATACCTTATGTCAATCACCATTTAGATTAAATTTTCAAATGAATTTCATATAATTACTTACATTTCTTGTCTATTTCTTCTTCACTTTTTATTGTTGTCAAAATGGGGGAGAAATTATTGTGTTTTGTGTTTGTATGTTTTGTTTGTTTGCATTTTGATTTTGTGTATGACTTTTGTTAAAAAAAATTTAAAAAAAACAAAAATATTGTTCAATGCTTCAAAATGACTCCTTATTTTCATGTATTCATCAATTCAGGGGGAGTTAAGGAGATTTGTTTAAATTGAAATCATACAAATAATAATTGTTTTGCCTTCATCAAAAAGGGGGAGATTGTTAAAATAATTGCTATTTGCATGCTTTACATTTTTGCAACTTGTATAGTTTTGATGATTCCAAACATTATTGTTCAAATGTGTAGTTATCTCCTAACAATTTTATAAGATTTGTATTTGCTCTTGTGTATACTAACATTTCAAGAAAAACGAACTCCATACTACGAATACGTCAAATCAAATTCAGAATGACATACTTTGTGAAATTTGAAGTTTGCACTTCTTTGAAATTAAATTGAAAGGGAGTGATTGTAACTGAGTGAATAAAAATATACACACACATAAGGAGATCTTAAAAATTTTATACTGATCGTACTGGACGATATCCGTTCGTACGAGATGATAAGACAGTTATCTCCTATTGAGCAAATGGTACGAATAGGAGTTGGCTTGAAAATTTTCTAAGTCCTATTCGTCCGGGACGAAATTAATTATCGTCCAAGACGATCTGGTCTCTGTAAAATTTTCGTCCAAACAAAATTAATTATCGTTAGAAAACGAGTTGCTCTCTGTAAAATTTTTGTACAGACGAAATTAATTATCGTCCAGGACGATCTGGTCTCCGTAAAATTTTCGTCCAAACAAAATTAATTATCGTTAGAAAATGAGTTTCTCTCTGTAAAATTTTTGTACAGACCAAATTAATTATCGTCCAGACGAACCAATTTTCGTCGAGACGATTAACCGACTTAGAACGGTTTTCAGCAGTTTTCTAGAACGACCAAGTAATAACCATTCGTAACGGATGAACTTAGTTCGTACGAACTTAGTTCGTACGGGATGATCAGCTGTACGAAGACATTTCGTACACATATTCAAATAGGGTCATTTTAAATCGTTTAAGTAAAATCGTCTAGGATGATCCACGATCATACGGGACGATCCACTGCGTACAGAATTGAAAACTTGCAGTTTTTGGACGGTTTTTCTTGTCTTTTGAATAAATAGTCCAAATTAGACTACCACCCAATCTTTTTGTCATTTGATATTCGTGCCTCTTGAGAGAATAGCTAAGGAGAGAGTGTGAGAGTGCATTCAAAGGAGGATTCCTACCACTGGAGCGTGAAGGCTTCACTTGGAGTTCAAAGGTAAGAATCTCTACTTGTGAATTGGGATTACTTCACTCTTTTCTTTCTTCCTTCTAGATTTCTTGTGAGAAGATCTGTCAAGGAGATCCGGTTCGCTGTCGACACTTGGAGAGTGTGAATAGCCGAATGGGTCGCTTCCTACCCTTGGAGAGTGTGAACAGCTGTAGGGTTCTCTGCCCACACTAGGAGAGTGTGAAAGGACGGAAGGGTTCTCTACCCACACTAGGAGAGTGTGAAAGGACGGACGGTTCTCTGCCAACACTGGGGATTGTATAAAATGATGACGGTTCTCTGCCGCACCGAGTAGTTGTGAAAAGAGTGTGTTGTAAAGGCTTCTCCGCCTTGCTGTGGGTGCAAAAGGAGAGTCACTATTGGTATTAGTGCAATACTCAGAGGGTGCCTCTGTGGAGAGGATGTAGGTCTGGTTATAGACCGAACCACTGTAAATCTGGTGTCATTTGCTTTATAGTTTTTACGTTTCTGCATTTTATTTTAATTTTTAACAACTCTATGGTTGAAAAACATTTTCTGTAAAAACTTTAAAAGAAAAATTTTCATTTCGGTTCAACCTAAATTCAAAGAGGGATTAAAATTTTTTAAAACTACCAATTCACCCCCCCCCCCTCTTGGTAGCCTTGGGATATTAACCTAGGCTTAACAACCTAATTACTAGATTCAACACTAATTTCGTTAGAATATATACAACATTTGAGTATAATGGTCTTAGCGATGATTCCATAAGAATTAGAATATTTTTATTTTTTCTAAGGGACAAGGATAATATGTTCTAAAAATATTTTCCCCCAAGCTCTATAACAACTTGGAATGAGTTGGCACACAATTCTTAGCTAACTATTTCCCATTATAAAATTTGCTAAACTTAGAAATAATATCACTTCTTTTGCCAAGTATGAAGGGGAATCAATTTATAAAAGTTGGGAGATATTTAAGAAACTGCCCTCACCATGCCTTACCTGATTGTTTTGTTATTCAAACCTTTATAATGGATTTGTAGGGTCTCTTAGGTTAATCATAGATGTGGCAATGGGAGGAACTTTGATGTCTAAGCCATTTGGGTTTTGAATATAGATTAATAGAGGAAATATATTCAAATAATTATAATGGCATATTGATAGGGTGAATTCTAAGAGTTTAGCTAGATTTCATGGGTCTAATACTTTGTGAATTCTTACTGCTCAAGTAGCTGCTATCTTAAAGAAATTGGATACTATTGGAGTTAATTAAGGATCATGATCATATATAAAATTATAAAAGACTAAGTTGAATTATATTGAAGATACTAGTGCTTTAGGGATTAAAAAATAAAATTTCATTGGAAGATAAATTAATCTATATTCTAATACTTATAACCAAGATTAGATGAACCACCCTAACATTAGTTGGTCAAATATGTTTGTAGTAATAATCAATGGAATTCAGGATTACCTAATCTAAAATAAAAATTGAATAAATCTTAACAACTTATTATGAATCATAAAACTTTTTATCCTCTATGAATTAATCAAAATAATCAATTTGGAAATAGGAAGACATCTTTATAATAAGTAGTGATGCAATTAGGAACTCAATTATAAAGTCAAACTACTTCTATCAAAACTTTTATAACTCAATTAGAACAGCTTGCAATTTACTTTAGCAGTAGATTTCTTGGTTCATTACCTAGTATTACTAAAGTTAAGACTAAAGAGAAAGAACATATTAGAAACCACTTGAGGATGGAAGTGCTGCGCCCCAGTCAAAATGAAAATTCTAGGCAAGCCTGGTTGAAGACTATCAATTTATCACTGTATTGGGAAGTAACCCATTTATATTCATATTTATTATAATTTTATAATGTGTTGTATGCTTTATTTTGTGTGAACTTAATGTATTATTTGTAAAATTTATATTGGGAGATTTTGGCTTAGTCATAATTTATTTTCTAAGAAAGATGATTTTATTAATATTGAATCAGTGCCACAACGCTTATATTATAAGCACCATAATGTATATTTTTTTAGCTTTGTGGCATTCATAACTTACACTATAACTCCAAACTCTAAGGAAAATGATTAGGTAGAACTATTATAGTGCTATATATTTAAATGTTGAAACACCTGTACAATAATTTAATCGGCTCTATGTTGTGTAATCATGTGTCATAGTGTTGAAATAGTTATTTCAACAATTATTATGGTATTTTAATCAACCAGTTATACATATAATAACTTTAATAATTAAAATTTGGTAAGTTCCACCACGATGTTGACAGCGCCACATCATTAGGTCAAAATCATTATTAGAACATTGATAGCACCGCGTTGGTGCTCTTTTGTTAATGCCACAACACTTGTATATTGTTAAATATGGCAGTGGTTGCTTAATTAAAAAGCTACTGTTTGATCTCCCAAAGAGGAGCACCACAACACCACATTGAGTAAACCACTACAACATTAGTTGGTTTAAAATAACTATCGTTTTATGTTTTTAAGCACCATAGTGCTATTCCTTTAAATGTTGCAGTGCTAGTTTAGTTTATAATCTGAACCGTGGTTTATATTTAAACCACTACACTTTCAAACTCTAAGGATTCTAAAGCCCTAGTCTTCTTATCATGCAAACCATAGTGAATTAAAGTTAGGAAAATTTTTGTGAGGAGACCTTTGCTTCCATTGTAATTATTATGAGGGAATTTTTTGCTAATGGGAAAGAGGAAATTGAAATTAAATGTTATATGGGAGGAAAGTAGGTTCCCTTTGATTTTGTTGCTATTAACTATCTTTATAAACTGAAAGATGTTGAGTTTGATGAGTAGACACCTTTCATTGGAACCCCTATTAACACTCATGAGATTTTAAGAGTTTTGTTTGGTCCCATTAGTGGTGCAAGATGGAAGAAGAGGAAGAAAAAGATCATCAACTTTCTTGCTACTTTTCTAACTAAGCCTTCTAAGGCTTTGCAGTATTTAATCTTTACTTGCCTTTTACCTAGTAGAAATATTAGTGAAGTACCCCATGATTGTGCCATTCATAATTATATCATTCATATGGGTTTTTCTTTTGATGTAGAAAAATTGATTTACTCTTCTTTAACTTATATGATGAGGGGTACCACTTCAGTAGGATTAGGACAACATTCTTTTGTCTATACCTTATGTAGGGTGTTAGGAGAGATCAATCTGAGGAGTAAATTTTTCTTATATTTTCCCTAATAAAAAGAAAAATTCTAATTTTTTAGAAGGTATGGGGAGCTGATGATGAGGGAGGCCCTAGTGAGGCCAGGTCATTTGGTAGGGCTAGCAATAAAAGAAGCTCTAGGATCCTAAACTTATAGGACAGTAAGTGACTGATTTAAGAACTCAAATGGATAGGATATTAAGTTTTTGTGAGGATAATATGGACAGCTAGTTTGAATTAAAATCGAGGAAAGATCATAGTATGGATTAGCAGGAATGGAAGTATAGTTACACTTAAGATTTAAATAATTCTCTTATAGAGTTGTTTAAGAGCAATCCATTTGAGGAGTACCAATATAATATTAAGATTCATTTAGCCCGCATTTAAGAGCCCTTTATTTCACATCCTAGAGAGAAAGGTTGAGGTAATTTTGAGGAGGAGGAGGAAGATCCTAACTCTAAAAGTTAAGAGTCATGTATTTCTTTTGTAGTACTTGGCTAGAGAGAGAAAGAGTGAGAGATGAGAGAGAGTTTATTTTTGCTAACCTTATTTATAGAATGTTTTTATTTATTTTATTTTAAATTTATTTACTTTGGGGAAGATCAGAGTGATCTGATGATTTTTATTATTATTATTGTGATGTTTTGTGATGGAGATGAGATCTATGATGATGTTGATCATGGGAGTAGTGCCTAGGGCATGAGTTATCTTTTATTGCTTTAAATATATTTTATTATTGACTTGAGCTTAATATAATTCATGAATTGACATAGTTTATCTTATATAATCTGAATGAACATTGCGTAATAATTCATAATTTGAAAACTTAATAATTAACTACTATAGATAATCTATGATATTGACTTAATTTGTAATTTAGAAATTATACATTAACTCTATGAGAACTAAAGTGAAAATAAATTGTTGCAAATCTATTTTTCATGGCTTATGTTTTGATGATTAACAAACACTGTTTCTCTTGGACTGCTTGTTGCTTCTAACTTTTCAGGAATCGAAGATCGGACGATCAAGAAGAAGCCAGTTCAAGATTGCGTAGGTTTAGGGTTGAGTCAGTCTGTACTTTTTGTTTTTCACCTTTTGAGTCTACTTGTAATGGTCAAAGAGACTGATGCTAAGTAACCCTTCACACACACACTTGAGAGACTTAGAATTTCTATTTTTACTCATATCAGCCAAGACAATTTTTGGATCGGCCTGGACGATCAGGCTTAAAACAGAAAGTCTAAATAAGGATTCTTAATTAAGGCAGCCGACATTAACATATCGGCCTGGACGATACGTGTATCGGCCAGGATGATAAGCTCAAAATAGAAAGAAGTTGTCGCCTTAGACAATTAAGGTATACTGTATTTTTAAATTATCAGCCAGGACGATCATAGGATCAGCCTGTACGATATTCTCAAATTATGGCATAATTGTTCATGAAATCAAGGGAGTAGTTAAGGATGATTGATACGATAATATCGTCCTGGACGATCGCAGGATCGGCCAGGACAATCTAGTCAAAAACCTTAAGTTACTTCAGGAAGATAAGTATCGGCCAGCTTGTATCCAGGGCTATTGTCAGGACGATTTTTCTCTGATTTGAACTGATCGGCCAGGACGATCGTGAGATCGGCCTGGACGATCAAGCAAATTTTTAATCGTCCTGCTTTACATCCAGGGTGATGCTCTGGCCGATCTTCATTGATTTGTACTGATCGGCCAGGCCGATGTCCTTATCGGCCTGGACGATATAGTCGACAACTTGCAATTAATGAGCTCCTTTGAAGCTTTTCTATTTAAGAGCTCTTGTTCAACATTTTTCAAGACCTTTGGCTGCTGCCTTAACCTGAGAAGACCTTGAGGAGAGAAAGAGAGAGAGGAGAGAGAGAGGATCTTGTGAGGGGGAGCTTGTAAGGGGGAGCTTGTGAGGTGATTCATAAGGGTTGCTTCAAGGATCGCTCTGCTTGTTCTTCGTCTAGAGTTTCTCGTCCGTGGAAGGGTCGGTGGAGGTAAGTAGTTTGCTTTTGGTTTTGGTTCTCTGCCAGCTTCAGGAGGAAGCAAAAGGAGGTAGGTTCTCTGCCTTGCCTGGGTGGCAAAAAGAAGGTTCTTGTGAGGGATTCTTCGCCTAGCTGTGGGGGCTAAAGGAGAGTCACGCTTTGTAGTGCAATACTTGGAGGGTGCCTCCAAGGAGTGGACGTAGGTCGAGTCGACCGAACCACTATAAATTTCTGTGTTCATTTTCTTGCTTCCGCACTTTTAAATTACGCATTTAGTTCTGTGGTGTGATTTGGTTTATGCAATTTTCTTTCTTTGTGAAAAGAATTTTTAAAATACCAATTCACCCCCCCTCTTGGTTAGCTTGGGACTAAGTTCATAGGGCTTAACATCCCTAACAAACTTACAAGTGGTATCAGAGCGGGATTCAAAAATCTTAAGTTTGAAAACTTTTTGAATTTGATCCATGGCTAACCTTGGGAATCATAACACTACGGAAGGGTATTCTATTACCCGACCTCCTCTGTTCGATAACCTGCCTTTTGATTTTTGGAAAACTCGCATGTCAACATTTTTACAATCTACTGATTATCGCATGTGGATGCTTATTCAAGAAGGTTATTCTCCACCTTCTGGTGAAATTAATGGTGTTAAAACTGAAGTTGCTTTTACTGAATGGACTTTTGATGAACGAGATTTAGCTCAATTAAATGCGAAATGTTTGAACTGTTTTTTCTGTGTTTTGAAATCTGAAGATTACATGCGTGTTTCAACTTGCAAAACTGGTAAAGAAATTTGGGATAAATTGTGCATCACTTATGAAGGTACTAATGAAGTTAAACAATCCCGTTTGAACTTTCTCTTGCATGACTACGAACTTTTTTGTATGAAACCTCATGAATCGATTTCTGACATGTACACTAGGTTTACTCAGATAGTTACTTCATTGCATGCACTAGGAAAGGAACTTTCAAACTATGAAAAAGTTAACAAGATTTTGAGATGCTTGCCTTCGTCTTATGATGCTAAAATCACTGCAATCACTGAATCTAAGGATTTGAACACCTATTCTATTGATAACTTACTTGGCTCACTCATTGCCTACGAGTAAGGGGTGAATCAAAGAAATGTTAATGCAGGTGAAAATAAAAAGGAGAAAACAATTGCATTGAAGGCTCACAAATCGGGTTCTGAATCTTCTGGGTCTGAAAGCGATGAAATTGCTTTCATCACAAGGCAATTCAAAGGCTTTCTAAGGAAGAAACAAAAGCATCATCAAAGTTGGAGAAAAGGTAAGGATCACAAACATGTTAGAGGATCTTCTAACGTTGTTTGTTTTGAATGCAGGAAGCCTGGACATGTGAGAGCCGATTGTCCTACACTTTAAAATCATTCAAGCAAAGAAAAGGAAAAAGGTGAGGAGAAAGCTAAGTCTAGGAAGGACAAGAAGAAAATCCAAAGAGGTTTCTGGGCAGAATCTGGTACTGATTCCTCTGAGACTGAACCAGAGGAAGAGACTACAAACTTGTGTTTCATGGGAGAAAATCAAAGTGATGAGGAAGAGGTATGTAAACCAACATATGATGAATTGTTTGAAATTTGTGAAAAAATCCATGCATCATACAAAAAACTTAAGAAAACTCATGCTAGTCTAAAATTAAAACATTCAAATCTACAAAAAGAGCATGAAGTTTTTCTCAAAGATCATGCAACGATTGATTCAAATCACATGGCTCTTCTTGATGAAATTTGATGAGTTGAACAAAAAGCATTTGGAATTAGTTGATGAACATAATGCATTAAAAGCTTCACACACCTCACTTAAGGTTGATCTTAAGAAATCTAAAGAGATTGAGAAAAATTTGAAGATTGAGAATGATGCATTAAAAAGAACTAAATTGAGGATTCAAAATGATTTTAATACATATAAGAAAAATCGAATTACTTCCACTTTTGATTTTAAGACAGAACCTAGGAAGAGGCATCATAACTCAAATCATTTAAGAAACCTTTTTCCTGGAGTTAGATGTTTCTCATGTGGCATGCTAGGACACATCTCACACACTTGCACCGTTCACTGTAGTACACATTGGGTGTGGAGACCTAAGATGCATGATTCACAGCATACCATATATGCATTACATTCTACTTTTCCTAAGAAGGATCCCAAACCTGTTTGGGTTCCTAAATCTGACTGATGTTGAGTGTTGCAGAAGTGCTCTCACCAAAGACCTCATGGGAGCATAGAATAACTGGACATAAGGAGGCTCGCAGCTCAAAACTGCTTAAACTCGCTGCTTTATCACGTGCTTAAAATGTTTTTTTTTCTGTGTTTCTTTATGCTCATTTTTGTGCTTACTTGGTGGTAGTCTAGTTTGCGTTGTTTTTATTTTTTTTATGTGTTCTGTCTTCGCGTTGCTCTTTAAATTTGGTCTTTCAAATGATGAATTTTTTTTTAAAAGCCTTTAAATTTTAGAGTTTTAGAGATAGTGTTTAGCTTTTTCTAAATTGGTTAAAGGGAGTAAACTGTTGATGTTTTCCCGTCTTCTGACTTTGTTTAGTGGTATGATTTTCTTCTCTAAACAAAAGTCTAAACTCAGTTTAACCAATAACTTTTCATTTAAGATCTTTTTCTTATCTTGCTACATTAAATTATCTTATGCATAATAGTCAAAGTTCTTAGATATCTTTCAAGCTTTTGAAATCTTGCCATTGCATTTAAATCACGTGATTTTGATTTTGTGTTGTGAATTGTTCTTCCCTATGTTAGAGAGAGAGCTCGTATTCTCTAATATTTGGAGGATATACTCACAACTAAGTCTTTTTCTTTAAGGGTTTATTAAAGAGTTTTTAGCTTGCAAGAGTTAAAAAGGAAAGAGGCCAATGAAGCCAAATTGAAAAAAAAAACTATATACACAAAAGTATATCAAAAATTAAAAGATGCTTAAAGAGCCAATCAAAGTGACAAGAGGCATAAAATGAGCCCACTAAATGCAAGCTATCCTCTCTTTGGTAAAACTCTTAAAACTTAGAAAACTCATTGATTATGTGATACTTTCAAAGACATGATTTCAATTTCCATGAGTAAGAAAAATTACTTTGGTTTATTATTTATGAGATATTTTTTTTGTAAACAAGTCTTGAATGGATCTTTTTATCCTATTTAGTTATTCTGAGTCAGATTTCTATTTTCCAAAAGAAGTTTGTACCCTGAAGGATGTCCGATCTAGGGTTAACAGAATCAGATATTCTACCTTCTTCTGATTGGGATTTGTTAAACTTCTTGATCTCTTGGAACTTTAAAAGTTTAATTTTTGAAAAGAATTCTCATATGATGCCTCCATAAAACAAAAAAAAAATTAGAAAAATTAAAATCCAAAAATATTCGTTGTTTGGTTTTCATTGTGTTGTTTTATTTTTCTGTGTTTTGACTACTTTTCTTTTATGTTTGAGGGTCTTGATCATCACCATTCCTTCCTTGATTTAAATTTCTAGTCACATCTTCCTGGCCGATACTTTTATCGTCCTGGACGATATGACAAATTTTTTTCAAAATTCATCTGCTGAACTTTTCTGTGCTTAATATTACTCATCGTCCCGGACGATCCTATATCATCCTGGATGATTTGATCGAACTCATGGTGATAGTCCTGGCCGATAGTATACTTGTCTGGCCGATGCATTTTATATGCATCGTCCTGGCCGATACACTGGATCATCCAGGACGATCCACGTGTCAGCACATTTTGATCTTTAAATTTTGCCCCGGACGATCCATTATTGAACAATCGGCCGGGCCGATCCACTGTTCGTCCTGGACAATACACGTGGCAAGCATTTTAAACATTTTAACTTCGGCCAGTACGATCAATTATTGTGCATCGTCCTGGACGATACACCTAATCGGCCTGGACGATCTACTTTTTCAACGATCGTCCGGACTGACTCCTCGGGTCGATCACCTGTGTCTAATTATCTTGGCCGATATCTGATCAGCCCGGACAATCTGACTGCCTTTTTGACCAATCATCCTGTACGTAATTATTGAACCATATCGGCCTGGATGATTCTGCGATTGGCCAGGACGATATGGTCGTTTCTTTAAATTCAGGCCGTTCCAGCCATGTGTTTTTTCACTATTCATCCTTTCTTCTCTTGTGATTTTGCTTAGTTCTCTCTATGGCTAGTGGGAAACGCGTCCGACAAACTTCTGGAAGTTCTTCGAGGGCAAGGATTGACCCTCATTTCAGAGAAGCAGAAGATGAAGCCGCCTATCATCGTTATAAAGAGTGTGGAATTACTGTCTCTCGAATCATCAATCCTGTCCACATCTCTTACCCGGTAATGGATCTTTTCGCTCACACCTCTCTTTGCTTCATTTTGTCTCTTGCTTTCCCTTTCAATTCTGAATTTCTTCGAGAGTTTTTTGCAAACCTTCCCATCAACCCTACCTTCATAGTCCTGACCTCCTATGTGAATCGACGCCCTGTCGAAATCACATATCAGGATTGTGTTGATCTTTTACAGCTATCCATCACCGGGGATAAGCTGCACTTAATCGCCTCTGACCCTGATCTTGATTGGTCCACGACAAATCACTTCCTTCGCCAGACCAATGTACTTTACCATGTTGGAGAGACTAGCTCTTTAGTCAAAGATGCTAGTACAATCCAACATGTCCTTCGCACCTCCGTCATTCCAAAATCCGGTGACCGAATTCACATAACCCCTCTACTTTCACTCACTACTTTTTACATCATGGATCATAGGGAATTTAATACTGCGGACCTAATTTTCCGATACATTGATCACTTAACCACAATTCGTGATCCATGCCACAAAAGGAAACCCAATCTAGCCTTAGGACACATCATAGCCTATGTCCTTGAAACTAAATACCAACTTCAATATCCTATTCCACCAAAGCTCCCAACTCCTTTCTACTCAAACAATTCCTTTAGTACCCTTCACAGTACTCGTCTCCACCCTGAGGAACCTCGGGGGGCTAGAGAGGAGGAGGCTCCCGCTCCCGCTCCCTTTCCTGACCCTGTTCCTCTCCACCAGCACTCACTGGTTGATCAGTTGATTGAGAGATTTTATCGATGGGTGATTCGTTTTGACGCCTATGTTGCTGCACAGGAGCAGCAATACTCTGAGGACATTGCCCGTTACGAGCATCACCGAGCTGAAGATCTAGCCCGATTTGATAGTTTCCTTACTCACCAGCAGTAGCAGCATGACCAGGACATCGCCTGGTTCAATGCTAAGTTTACCACGCTTGCCAGTTACTTTCAGCAGCCACCTCCACCACTTCCATCTGATGATCAGGATCCCTCGTTCTTTTAGTCTGTGCTTTGTGTTGTTTGTTTCTTTTCTTTTGCTTGTTAGTCTTTTGTGATGTTTTTCTGTTATTTTTGGACCCTCTTTTTGTGATGACAAAAGGGGGAGTAGGATAGGGTGTGGTAGGAAAAAGCTGTTGTAACTTTGATTTTTTAATGAACCTATTTTTTTGTTTAATTTTTCCTACTTGTGTTTGTCATCATTAAAAAGGGGGAGATTATTGTAAATCTATTTTTCATGGCTTATGTTTTGATGATTGACAAACACTGTTTCTCTTGGACTGCTTGTTGCTTCTAACATTTCAGGAATCGAAGATCGGACGATCAAGAAGAAGCCAGTTCAGGATTGCATAGGTTTAGGGTTGAGTCAGTCTGTACTTTTGTTTTTCACCTTTTGAGTCTACTTGTAATGGTCAAAGAAACTAATGCTAAGTAACCCTTCACACACACACTTGAGAGACTTAGAATTTCTATTTTTACTCATATCGGCTAGGACAATTTTTATATCGGCCTGGACGATCAGGATTAAAATAGAAAGTCTAAATAAGGATTCTTAATTAAGGCAGCCGACATTAATATATCGGCCTGGATGATACGTGTATCGGCCAGGATGATAAGCTCAAAATAGAAAGAAGTTATCGCCATAGACAATTAAGGTATACTGTATTTTTAAATTATCAGCCAGGACGATCATAGGATCGGCCTGGACGATATTCTCAAATTATGCCATAATTGTTCAGGAAATCAAAGGAGTAATTAAGGATGATTGATACGATCATATCATCCTGGACGATTGCAGGATCTGCCAGGATGATCCAGTCAAAAACATTAAGTTAGTTCAGGACGATAAGTATCGGCCAGCTCGTATCCAGGGCTATTGTCCGGACGATTTTCCTCTGATTTGAATTGATCGGCCAGGACGATCGTAAGATCGGCCTGGACGATCAAGCCAATTTTCAATCGTCATGCTTTGCATCCAGGGCGATACTCTGGCCGATCTTCATTGATTTGTACTGATCGGCCAGGCCGATGTCCTTATCGGCCTGGATGATATAGTCGGCAACTTGCAATTAATGAGCTCGTTTGAAGCTCTTCTATTTAAGAGCTCTTGTTCAACATTTTTCAAGACCTTTGGCTGCTGCCTTAACCTGAGAAGACCTTGATGAGAGAAAGTGAGAGAGGAGAGAGAGAGGATCTTGTGAGGGGGAGCTTGTGAGATGATTCACATGGGTTGCTTCAAGGATCGCTCTGCCTATTCTTCGTCTAGAGTTTCTCGTCCGTGGAAGGGTTGGTAGAGGTAAGGAGTTTGCTTTTGGTTTTGGTTCTCTGCCAGCTTCAGGAGGAAGCAAAAGGAGGTAGGTTCTCTGCCTTGCCTGGGTGACAAAAAGGAGGTTCTTGTGAGGGCTTCTCCGCCTAGCTGTGGCGGCTAAAGGAGAGTCACGCTTTGTAGTGCAATACTTGGAGGGTGCCTCCAAGGAGTGGACGTAGGTCGGGTCGACCGAACCACTATAAATTTCTGTCTTCTTTTTCTTGCTTCTGTACTTTTAAATTCCGCATTTAGTTCTGTGGTGTGATTTGGTTTATGCAATTTTCTTTCTTTGTGAAAAGAATTTTTAAAATACCAATTCCCCCCCCCCCCCCCCCCCCTCCCTCTAGGTTAGCTTGGGACTAAGTTCATAGGGCTTAACATCCCTAACGAACTTACATAAATAAATAAGTTAAGGATTACATGTGTGTAGTTCAAATTAGGATAATCATAGTATAATTGAAAAATGGAACTAGTTTTCTTAATAAATCCTTACATTATTTAATTAGGATTTTGAGGGAATGAAAGAAGAAATTGATATTCAAAATAATTATGTACTTCTCAAATTGTAATGGACAGAAAATTATAAAAAATATTATAAAATGAAAAGTATGAGCATATTAAAAAATTAGTATTGTTTGTAGCTTAAATTCAAATGTATCTTATTATTTAAATAAAATAGGATAAAATAAGTTAACTAGTACATGTGATGGTGTAGTGATAAATTTCTTATTTAACTTTGAGCAGCTAGTCCATAGACTACATTATTATTTTAGTATTTGAAGGTCAATTTTACATTTTAAAATAAAGTTAATAGATTCAAAATAAGCAATAGCAAGGGTGACGGATTGGGATGGCTATTATGCCTCTTTCATAATAGAATTATAACTTTGTGCATTCCAAATTACATTTTAATTGTGTTGTATTATCCTACATTTTAGTAGTTTAAAATTATTGATTATTTCTTTTACTATTAAAGTGATCATGGGATGAATGCTATTGTTGCTTGATGATAAACACTAGCTTAAGTTAAGGGAAATTTGTAAAGTGTTAGTTTTATACTATTTCTTATGCTTGAATTTGAGTGAAGATATATTGTTTTTGTTGCGTTTCTATAGAAAATATTCAAAAAATGGGAAAAGGTATAAGTGGTGAGTAGCATCGTGAAACCAAAGTATATCATGCCGTTGCACGGAGCTCAATTACACTGATGCATCAATTTTTGACATTATAGTGTCAGTCTTTTACATTTTCAAGAACAACAGTGAGAACTATATTCAGCATTGTGGCGTAACACATCACTATTTCTCTGAAATTCAGCACTACAATGCTATGTGTCTAGGGAAATGTAGCACTATACCTTTAAACACCTCAGTGCCAGATCCTTCATTCGGGCACCGCATCGCTCATACTTTTGTTTGTGGAGATCTTAGCCTATTTTTGTATCTAAATAAGTGATTAGTGAACGGGAGTGTGGAGGAGATCATTTGATCCTTCCTGGTGATAATATTCTTATTACTTCTTTTGTGCTTTCTTCCAATGAAAAAAATCATAATGAGTTTACTTGTTATTTCCTCTATATATGTTTAATTCTATATTTTTTAACTAATTATGTAGTAAGTGTAGGTTATACTAATATAGACTCATGTGCTTTAATGAAAGTATTGATGTTTCTAATATTTCTCATTCCTCATCTAATGTGTATAAAGGCTAAGTGTGTAACTAAAATCTTTTATGATGTATAGCCTTGATAGAGGAATTCTGGGATAATTAGGAGTGTTGAAATAAAATGTTAGTATTCCTAAACGACATAATTATATTTGAATATTTGAATATTCTTGGTTTTATGGATATAGAAAAATTGTAGGAGGGCATAAAACTTCCTTTACACCACTACAAGCTCAAGAGAGGTCTTTGGATGTATATACTTTGATCCACATCTATACTTTAGAGTTTCGTTAAAAAAGCTATGTTTTATACATTCATTAGCCCAAAACACTTTATTTTCAAAAGTATTAACTTTATTTTGCAAGTTATTTTCTTTCAATAATAAAAATATGAAAACATAATTTTTAAATTCAGTAGGATAAGTCGTGCATTTATTGTAGTGGAAGTAGGTAAGTTGTAACTAAGCAAAACACTTCCTCTTAGGTTAGACACTCTAATCAATCACTTTATTACTTGATTTGACATGTATATTTACACAATTAGTTAGCAACATTAATTTTATATCAAAAAAAAACCTAAGCATATTTCAAAACTTCTCAAGTTGTATTCTAGTTCATAGTAACCAACATCTGCTAGTCATCCATAATCCCCTATTGGAGGGATAAGTTCAATTTACATAAAGCTTCTAACTATAAGAGTTTCTTTTTGGAGGGTTTTAAAAACTTTCCCGTTAATATAGTTATCTCCTCCACAGCTTCCATCTTTTATAACCCTGGACTCACTCGACATCACTCCACATCTAGTTGGTGTACCTTATTAAGAAAGGTGGCCCATCTTTCCTATTACTTGTTGTTAGCAAGTGTGGGACTGAGTGATGCCACCTCTTAAGGTTAATTCTCTCCCATTTAATAGAATTTTTAGGGCCACATGGTATATGGATTACACAAGTTTGAAGGTGTTTTATAAAGACCTTATATAGAAGGCATAATATGTTATCAAGGAAACAATAATGATATAATAGGCCATTACTCTATACTGATGATCATAAAAAATTGGTAAGGAAATAAGCAAAATTTTCTTTTCAAAAATTGATTTGGATATTATACTCATAAAACTCTTTATATCCATCAGACTATGTCGATCTGATACTTGGTAACAAGGTAGTGATGAACACATTTTTGTTGTGTGGATTTTCTTCTAGTGTCTTGTCAGCTTTATAAAAAGTGATGGGGATGATGTTTACTATTGGAGCTCACATAGTTGATGTTTAGTTCACCTCCCCTATCTTTATTTTCTTCATGCTTAATATGGAGTTTGTCCATACATCTCTCAATGGAAGAGACTACGCTAGCAATATGTACTAAGTGATTGTGTATTAGCTCATTCAATTGTTTCCATTATTAGTTATCTCAAGTGTAAACAAAATCTAATAATTATAAACTCCTTTGACTTTCCTTCCCATATCAGTTCCTTCACTCAGCTTTATAGGTGGCCATAATCCTCATTAAAGGCATAATACATAGAAGTATCCCTAGCATGCAATTTCACCTTTATAGGAATTTAGAACCTAAACAACTCATTATTCTAGATGGAGTTAATGAGCTTAACCATTGACACTTTTTGAGAAGTGTAAATAAGTTAGGTTTGTAGATGGTGTGTGACTATAACATTGTACGGGTAAGTTGTAAGAGGGATTCTTCCACCCTTATCATCATTCATCTTGAAGTTCTAAGTGGCCTTAGTTGCATTAGTTCCATTGAATGCTTAAGGTGATAAAAATTTTGAGGCGAGTTAAGCCTCTTATTCATACGAATTTTTTTTTTCTCTTTCATGACCTTATATCTTCTCTCTCTTTTAGAATCATGTTAATAAGGGCAATCAATTAAGGATAATTTAGTCACCTTATTATATTCTTCAATATTTATATGATTATTGGCTTGCTCAAAATATTTGATGGTAACTATGTAATAACCCAAGCTCTTAACTATCAAGATATTGTCCACTTTAGTGTAAGGGCCTCACAATTTTATCTTATTGGTATAACTTTCCATGATGTCACCCTTACTATTATTTCTTTATGATGAGCATGCTTAACTACAAAGTTTCATAATGAACTTTCAACCATTACACTAGAAGGTGCCTCAATGTTTAAGAGTTTGTCTTCTATTTATTTAAGGGATTTCATAATTTCCCCATATAAGTAACTGACATCCTCGTTAATATATTTATCCCAAAATCATCCATCAGGTAGATACGGTTCCAAAGGTATCCTTTACAAGTTTAAATGGTGACTCCATCCATGTTGCACTTTGTCCTATATGGGGTTCAAGAGGTGGCTCCATGGCATAATACATTATTTTATATGACACTTTGTTCCCATCTTTTGGTTAGTAAGTTACCCTAATACCATAATTAATTGCCCAAACCGCTAACTATCATGATATTATCCACTTTGTTCTAATGGCCTCACATTTTGGTCACGTTGGTGTAACTTCCTAGGAAGTAACTTATCCTAGGATTTCTCTTGGATGAGCACACTTAACGATAGAGTTTCTTAATAAAATTTCAACCATTACACAAAAAGGTTCCTCAAAGTTTAAGACTTTATCTTCAATTTACTTAAGGGATTTCATAAACCATATGATCAATTGAATCAATCAAGACCTTGTAAAACTATAAGTATAACATAATGAATTTGGGAAGTTGCATTGCTTTATAGTAATGAGCTTGAGCTCGATCTTCCTTGCCTATTATGTTTGTGGGGTGTATTACAAATCACTCATTGACATGAGAATGGGATCTTAAATTAGTGTAGAACTTAATGCCTGATTGACCAATATCTTATCATAAATTATTTATTTAGAAGAACATTTTGGGGGTGCTCTCTCTTTAAATCCTCCCTTAGTGCCCGCATAAAATGTCCTAATTTACTTTCATTATTTGTTATTTCATCTCCATCAAGTTATGAAGAGCCATGTGAAAGTGGCTCATACTAAAGCCACTTATCAAGTAGGGCATGTCTTCTTATTAAAGATATCAATATCTTCTCCTAATACTTGAAAGAAAGGTTAATCTAATTATGTTTGTAGGATGTTGATCGCAATTATATCTGAGATTAGAACTCTTCATCAAAGCATCATTCTTGGTTTACAGTTCTTTGAATTCCACTTTAAAGATTAAATTCAGCTCTTCACTATGCTCTAACATGGTAAATCAATCATTAAACTTTAAATATATTATTTGACAACTACCCTCGATGGTCACTTAATCGACCACTCAATCACTAATAATCACCCAAGGGATATAAATGATATGATTATTTTAAATTCTAAACTCTTCATAATTAATAAACATAAATCCTAAATCAAGTCTAAATCCAATTATAGCTTAAAACCCTAAACATTAAAATCTAGTATTTAAACCTAATGCATTTGAATTATTCCTTACTTTATGGGGTTTCCAACTCATTCAAAACCCTAGGTAATAACTCTAAAATGGTGTTTAATCATTTTACATATTAAATAATCAAGTCCTTATAGTCAACCATATCATTTTTTTAGGCTTCCCGGACCTTGTGAAGCCTCAAACACAAAGCAATGCTCAAGCTTGTAAAAGCTTTAAAAATTAGCAGCCAATGCCACTTGACATGACATGTTGTTGTGAATAGCCTTGAGAAGCTTTTGAAACTTATAAATCATGTTCATAATCATTTTCATATTTATTTGAACTCCCTTAAACCTTTTGTAGACCTTGGTTGGCCATGTTTGACCAAGAAACTCATTTAAAAATCTTAAAACTTATATTTTTAATAAACTCTTCTTGGCTCAATCATTCCATGACCCAAGACCACTTCCAACAACCTCTAAATCATATTTAGTGGATTGACCCTAAACCCACACCTTGATCAACCTAGGATGACCAAATAGGCCCTTTAAACATAAAAATTGCATTTCATGCTTTTAAACCTTACCATGGCATAAAACCTCCTCTTTTATGTTCTAAATGTCATTTAAAATGAGTTCTACGTAACCCTAACTGCTAGTAAAATTTGGTTGACCAAGTCAGCTATGGTTGACTAAACTAACCTTAAACCTTCTAGAAAATAAATTCATGCATTTATACTAAACCAAGAGGCCCAAACTTTTGAAGACTATCATTGGGTCCTTGAGGGTTAGACAAAAAAGATTAAACCTATAGGCTCAGTTGGGCTAGACGCATGGCTTGACCTAAAAGAACACAAAGGGATTTTCTTGAGGAATTTTTCAGACCTTGTAATATTAAATTGTATAAATACTTGCATCATGTGTCCACTGACCCTTTTCTAAATACTTGCATCATGTGTCCACTGACCCTTTTCACAAAACCAAACTTGTTCTTCCCATGGTTTGAGCTAGGTCAACCAATTATGTTGACCCAAATAATTAAAAATCTAAATTCTTGGGCCCATTCGATACCTAGTCCAAATTAAATCCCATAAACACATAAAATGAATACTATAATATTTATTTTACTTATTCTAGTTAATGCATGCCATGCAGATGGCTGATGTGGAAAGATTTCTCAAAATAAACCATGTGCAATCATTGCTTTTGTTATAACTTCATAAAAAAATTAACAACATGGGCTCAAACTCTCTAAAATGTTTCATTGGATCTTACTGGATAGTCCTTAACTAAATGATGGTTGGGCATGTGATTAGGTGGAAAATAATTTAAAATATTCTTCATTTTCTCTCCTATAAATACCACATTATTTTTTGAAGCAAGGGTTGGATCTTTTGATTGAATTGCCTCGTTAATGCTCCTCTTAGACTACCTAAGCTTTTCTATGCTTTGGAATATGTTGGATATTAGGTTCAAAAGGTCATCAAAGGTGCAAGCCTTCAAGGTTTTCAAACTTGTAATCTAGAGCTTATGTAATCTGTAGGTATTCAAAGAAGATTAGCAAAACTTCTAAAGAAGTCTATGGGCACCTAAATCAATCAATTTAATCCATTGGTTAGAGGGTTATCTTAAACCCTATTAGATTAATGATTAAAATAAAATTACTATCCTATGTAAAGGAGACCCTAAACTTCATTGAATAGGATAAAAAATAGCAAAGAACCTCTGCTTAAAATTTCACTCAATTTGGTTATTTAAATAATAAGTTTAAAGAACTCTTCAAAATAATTCATTTTTGACTTAAATAAGTTAGTACAATTTTTAGTCATCTGATCTTGTATGTATTGGATCATATGTCCAAGATCTAGTATAACAGCATGATCTATCATATTGAATAAAACTGTGGTATAGGCCACTCATTTATCTAGCTTAATTTGAGTAATCCACATAAACAAAATGTGATCTGATGACTTGGATCATACACTATTATGGTTAAGTGATTAATTATTTCTATTCAATGGCAACTAATTACAAGTTGACACATGTCCTCATCTGAGGATGAGGTGGCAATGATTGTGATGATGGAGAGAAAATGAATTAAACTCTCTTTTTAATTATTAAAATGATCTAAAACTTCAAAAAAATTACATAAATCACACTCTTAACAAAAAATTTGTATGTAAAACACTATGGCACCAACATGAGTAAGCCTTAATTTAAAAATAAAATCAAGTAAATTTGATAAGTTGATAAGAATTAATTTATCTTTGATTATCCAATAATTTTTTGTAAATTCTCTTTGTATACTTATCTAATTGATTTCAAGGTTATAGTTGGGCATGTCTTTAACCTACCCTAAATTTTTTTGGCTTATTAGATAAGTAAATTTGCATGACATAAATTTTTAAGGGTATGGGTCATTTCTTGACCTTGAGCATTAGAATTTTATAAATCACACTCCATAGAGAATTGTATCATAATTTTCTTTAGTGCTAGTAATTTTAACTGATCCATATTGTAGATTTCTAGAAATAAAATTATTAAAGTATAGATGCATTTACTTTAAAAATTAATTTTGAATCTTATGATGACTTTGATAACTTAAAACTTCATGGGTTTGTTCTATAGGTTTAAATTGACCTAAGGCTTAAATTTTAAGATTTATGAAGTTCAATTGGTTCGTCAATTAGTGAGAAATAATTTACCTTGCATAATTGAAATAAGATTCTTAATAAAATATCTAAGGAGAAGTAATTTGGTTTTTTATTTATTCTTTTATTATTGTTGGTCATCTACCAATTCTATCCTTATGTTTGGTGTCATCATTTAGTGGGTAAGATGTGTTTGTTTTTTTATTTGTTCTACCTCTTGTTGTTTGACCTTTATAATTTCTTGGGGTTGGTTTGGGTGTTCTAGGCCTTTGGTTGTTATTATCTTTTGGGGTTGGGTTTTCCTTTATACTAGTTTTGTTTGGTTGTGGTGTAGCATGTGGTTCTTGGTTCAATTGGTTCTTTATGCATGTGGTTGTTGGTGTGGGGGAGTGGTCTTAGGGTTATTTGTTATAAATTGTGCTTATGTTAGTTGGTTGTTGCTCTATTAATTTGTTGGTTGTTAAGTTGTTTGTCTTTCTTTCCTTTTGCAAGTTTCATGTGGATGTTATGCTTGAAGGTTTGTTGGCTGTTGGCTCAATTGATTCTTTTCAGAGACTGAAGATCTTCCAGCTGCTTATTTGATCTATTTTTCTTCTTCCTTTTCTTGGTTTTGTTATTTTAATTTTTATTGCACATAAATATAATATGTAGAACTGTCAGCTCATACATTTTCTTTCAAAGGCTATACTTTTAGAGAGATGAATGTTCTTTTAAAGACTTCTATTTTCTTATTTTATTAACATGTAGGCTCCTCTATTTTTTTAATAAAAAAATATTCCTTATAAAATAGAGGCTTAATAAATAATTAAAAATTTAGAATAAATTAAAAAAATACAAATTGAATTTCAATGAGTCACAAATTTAATATTCTTTAAAGTAAAAAATAAAAGTCCCAAAGAAACTTTTAAAATAAAGATTAAACTAAAATTAAAGAAATTCCATCAAATCAATAACAACAACATTATCATGACCAAGCCTTTGTCCCACTACGTGGTGTCAGGTACATGAATCCTTCTTCTTTATTATGTCATGTTAAAAGTCAAATTCTTATTTAAATCTTATAAAGAAAGATAATTTCTAATATTTTATAACTAAGTCTTTTTAGGTCTACCTCCACCTTTCTTAATAAAAGTCAGATCTGATTCCTCGACTTTCCAAATCAGGTCATCAGATGGTCATTTTTTTTGTGACAAAACCATCTAAGGTGACTCTTTCTAATCTTATCATCCATTGGAGCTACTCCAACCTTTTAACGTATATGATCATTTTGTATCCCATCTCTATGGGTAAATCCACTCATCCATCTGAGCATCCTCATCTCTGCAACACTTAACGTTGTATAATACTTCTCTTTTAATGTCTAACATTTTACACCATAAAGCATTGCACGTCACCACCAACTTATAAATTTTTTTACTTAAGTTTGAGGGGGACTTTTCAATCAAACAACAAGCCCGATGCATTCCTTCACTTCAACCATCCAACTTGAATTCTACTGATAATATCCCCATCTAATTCACCATCACTCTAAATAATATATCCAAGATATCTATACCTGTACTCATATTAATGACTTGATCGCCTAAAGTCATAATCCCTCTACAAGGTCAATTACTACTAAAATTATACTCCATATATTCAATTTTAGATCTACTTTAGAAAATAACCTTTACTCTATGGATAACCGCCACAATTAAAGTTTTTCTTAAACTCTCTCTCCAGACTTATCAATAAGAAGAATAACATCAGCAAAAATCATACACCAAGGCACATCCTCTTGAAAATCTCAAGTAAAGACATCCATATCTAAAGTAAAAAGATATAGTATTTAGGCTAATCCTTGATGAAATCTAACTGAAATAGGAAAATACTTGGTCAAACCACCTTGTGTTTGAACAGAATTAATAGGTCCTACATACATATCTTTATTAATTTTAATATATGCATTATTAACTCTTTTCTTTTAAAAAATGCTCCATAGCACTTCTCTTGGAACTTTATAATATGCTTTCTCTAAATCAATAAATATCATAAGATGATACTCCTTATTCTCTCAGTATTTCTCCATTAATAAATGTATGTCTTCCATAGTAGTGTTGAGATAGTTGTAACTTAATTCTTAATTGTTGATATTCTTGCAATATGTATATTTTTTATGATTCCAAATACTATTGCTTTGATTAATTTTTCTCCTAACATATTTTGGATGCATTGTTTTATTATTTGTGTGTTCTAAAATATCAGGGAAATCATATTCCGGATTGTTGAAAACTTCAAATCAAATATGTTTAGTGTTTATTATAAATGAAGTCTGTATTTTTATTTTATTGAGTTTGAGAGAGTGTGATTGTAATTGAGTAACTATGCACACACATACCGAGGTAGAGTTTAAAATTTGGTTTTTAACAGATTGTAATGAACAAAATCATTTCATACGGGATGATTTGTTCAGTTATTTTACCCTACGAGTAGTCAAACGAACAGGAAATAGAAAATTTTTCTAAGTATGGATCGTACTATACAATAAACCAATCGTACGTACGTTGTTCAAGGTACGAATTGGATGGGTCTCTTTTCATCCAGATGAACTTAAAAATTTCTGAACAATTGATTTCGTACAATGTCATCATCATATGTATGCTGTCTAGTATATGAATTAGATGGGTCCATTTTCATCCTGATGAACCTAAAAAATTTTTGAATGATCTGTACTGTACTATGTTGTCATCGTACATACGCCATCCAATATACAAGTTAGATGGGTCCCTTTTCATCTTGACAAACTTGAAATTTTTTTTTAACTGATCATACGGTACGATGTCGTCATTATACGTATGCCATCTAGGGTACAAAAATTGTGGGGTGCGTCTTCATGCTAACGAAGTTGAAAATTTTTCTAATTGTTGGTACAGTACAAATATGATTCGTACTAGATGATCATCATGTACGAAAACATTTTGTATCGATTCACATAAGGTTCATACTCAATAGTTTTTAAACTATTCATACATATGAATATATAATCGTATAGTATGATCTGGTATGGTCAAAATGGAAAACTTTAATTTTATGGATGATCTTTTATGTCTTTGATATAAAAGGTCCTCTAAAATTGACATAAAAAAGTCTTTTCTTCATGAAATTTCAAGAGCAAGTGAAAGAGAGAGTGGGAGAGTGTTTGAGAGAGATTTCTTCCATGTGGAGTGTGAAGGGTTTACAAGGTTACTCAAAGATAAGGATCTCTTTATATTTTTGGTAATTACTCTTCTTTTCTTCTTTCTAGCTACTCGTGAAAAGATCTTTAAAGAAGATTCAGTACTCTGCCTATACTTGGAGGGTGTGAACAGACGATGGTACTCTACTGACACTTGGAGGGTGTAAAAGGATGACAGTACTCTACCGACACTTGGAGGGTATAAAAGGATGACAATACTCTACTGACACTTGGAGGGTGTGAAAGGATGACGTTACTCTATTGACACTTGGAGGGTTTGAAAGGATGACAGTTCTCTACTACACTGAGGATTTGTGGAAGAGAGTTTTGTAAAGGCTTCTTCGCCTTTCTGTGGGGGAAAAAGGAGAGACACTTTGGTAATAGCGTAATACCTAAAGAGGGAGTCATCAAGGAGTGGATGTAGGTTATATTTGACTGAACCACTATAATTCTCTATGTCTTTTAATTTTTGTATTTATTTACTATAAGTTATTTACTATAGGTGAAAATTTTATTTTGAAACTTAAATTAACTTGTTACTAGATTAAAAATGGTTTTCTAATTTAAAAAAAATCAAGAGAATGTTTAAATTACTAATTCACCTCCCTCTTGGTTAACCTTGGGACAATAGCTTAAGTTTAACAACCTATACATAATCAACAAGTGGTATAAGATCTTTATTTCAAAACCATAAGTTTAGAATACTTTTTAAAAATGAGAATGGCTATTTTTGGAAATTGAAATACACTTGAAGCTTATTCGATCACTAGACCTCCTTTATTTGACAATATCCCTTTCGATTTTTGGAAAATACACATGTCTACATTTCTTCAATCACTTGATTATCGCATGTAGATTTTAGTTCATGAAGGGTATACAAGACTATCTAGATTAGTTGATGGCTTTAGAGTTGAAACACCCTTTGTTGACTGGACTGTAGAAGAATGTGACTTAGTACAATTAAATGCAAAATATTTAAATAGTTTCTTTTGTGCACTTATGTCAGAAGATTACATGCGGGTTTCAACTTATAAAAATGGAAATGACATTTAGGATAGGCTTTATATTACTTTTGAAGGGATTAATGAAGTAATGTAATCTAGATTAAATATCTTATTACTTGACTATAAATTATTTTACATGAAACCCAATGAATCTATTTCTAACATGTATACAAGATTCACTCAAATAGTCACTTCTTTGCATGCATAGATAGGGAACTAATGAATGCTAAAATGGTCAAAAAAATTCTTCGTTATTTGTCTACTACTTATGATTCTAAAATAACTACTATTATAGTTTCTAAGGATTTAAATGTTTACTCTATTGATATTATTCTTGAATCACTAATTACTTACGAGCAAGTAGTGAATCTAAGAAAGATTGATGCAGGTGAACAGCAAAAGGAGAAGAATATAGCACTAAAAGGGGAGGACTCAAGACATTACCTTAATGACAAGGCAATTCAGGAGTTTTCTTAAAAGGAAGTTGAAAAGATGCCAGCAATGGAACAAAGGTAAATTCAGCAAAAATGTTTAGGTTTCTAATAAATGTGATTTGCTACTAATGCAGGAAACTTGGACATATAAAATTAGACTATCCAAATCTAAAAGCCACTCCTAGTAAGGAGAAGGTAGAAGAGAAAGCAAATGTGAAGAAGGGCAAGAAGAGATTTTAGAGAGCTTTTTGGTCAGACTCATCTTCGGATTCATCAAAAATTAAAAAGGAGGAGGAAGTCACCAACCTGTATTTAATGGCCGATAATCTTGATCAATCAGATCAAGAAGAGGTATATGATTAACCTATAATGAATTGCTAGAAGTTTTTGAAAGAATACATGATGAATATAGAAAACTTAAAAAAAATGCATGTTAGTCTAAACCTAGAAATACGAGAATTGTAAAAAGAGTATGACATCCTTAAGAAAGATCATGAACTAATAAATAATAACCACATGAGCTTACTTGATGAATTTGATGATTTAAATAAAAATAACAATCTTTTAAAATCATCCTATGATAAATTGGAAAAAGAATTCAAAGTTTTTAGGGATGAATCTTAGAATAGAGAACACTATCTGAAATATGATAATACTATGTTTGAAGATGCAATAATTTCTCAGAGTAACAGTGAAATCACTTGAGAAAAATAGGAAACCTTCAACACTTGAAGATTTTACTAATCTTATTTTGAGGCCAAAAATTTTAAAATACAAGAAGAGACAGATTTAGTATAGAAAATTTAGAAACCTGTTTTCTAGAGTTAAATGCTATACTTGTGGGATGATTGGACATATTTCACAGACTTGTAATTTATATAGAAAAACCTTTTTAGTGTAGAGACCAAAGATGCATAAACAAAGTCATATCATACATGCATCTAGTTTTGTTTTGCCAAAAGGAGACCCAAACTTGTTTGGGTTCCTAAGTCTAAGATTTGATTATTTTACAGGATCGCTCTCATATGAGGCCTCGTGAGAGCGTTTAGTCCCTGGATAGCAGTTATTTGAAGCATATGACTAGAGACACTAAATAATTCATATCGTTAGAAGCTAAAATGGAGGTAAGGTTACACTAGGAGATAACACCACTAGGAAAGTGGTTGGCACAGGTATGATTGAAAACTTGTAAAACTTTTTCATAGAGAATATATTACTTTTTATAGGCATAAAGCATAATTTATTAGGTATAAGCCAGCTTTGTGATAAAGAGTATAGTATAAATTTTTTTCACAGTAGCTACATATTAAGCCTAAATGAAAATGATATATTGCATGGAATTAGGGTAAATAATATCTATTTGCAAGATTTGAACTGTATTAAAACTCCTAATGCTTTTTGTTTAAAAATAATTTTTAATGAATATTGGTTATGACATAAGAGACTTTGTCATGCTAGCATGAAAAACCTTAGAGAATTACCCAAAAGGATTTCGTTAGAGGTATACCAAAACTAGATTTTACTAAGAATCACCTTTGTGATGCATGTTAATTAGGAAAATAGGTAAAGTCCTCATTTCATTCTAATAAGATCTTAGAACTAGTAAACCATTGGAGATTATTCATATGGATCTTTTTGGACCGGTTAGCACTAGAAGTCTAGGAAGAAAGGTATACAGATTTGTGATAATTAATGATTTCTCGAGATTCATGTGGGTTAAATTTTTATTTCATAAGAGTGAATTATTTGAAGAATTTAGATACTTTTTGACTTGGATTCAGAGGAAACTAGCATGTGAAATTTTAACTATTCAATGTGATCACGGAAATGAATTTTAAAATAAAAGATTTAAGCAATTTTACAAAGAACAAGGAATTGATCACAATTTTCTTCACCTAGAACCCCTTAGCAAAATGGGATAGTCAAAAGAATGAAGAAATATTAATTAAAGACACTAGAGCCATATTAGCTGAATATTCACTTCCTAAATATTTTTGAACTAAAGTAGTTAGTACTATATATTATGTTCTGAATAAGGTGAATATTAGATCAAAATAGAACAAAATATCCTAAGAGTTTCTTAAGAGGAGAACAACTAATTTATCATATTTATATGTTTTTGGATGTAAGGTGTTCATACATAATAATGGAAAATCTCCTTTAGAAAAATTTGATCCAAAATAAGATGATGGAATTTTCTTGGATTCTCTAATATTGGAAAATTATATAGAGTATTTAACAAAAGAACTTTGGTAGTTGAGGAGACCATATATGTTATATTTGATAAATAAGAAATTTTAGGAGAGCTATGTTTGGAAGAGGATGATTTATAAAATAACTCTAAAATGATTGAGAAGATTAATTTGGAAGAAAAATTGGAGATAGAAAACCCGTTGCATAGAGATTTTAAATTTTCTAAAAACCATCATAAGGAATTGATTTTAGGTGAACCTAGTGAAGGTGTTAGAACTAGGCGTAGACTAAGCAAAGAAGTAAATCATTATACATTTATTTCATTGATAGAAGCCATAAATATAAATAAAGCACTTTCGAATGAATTTTGGATTTTGGCAATGTAAGAAGAATAAAATCAGTTTGTAAGAAATAACATTTGGGAATTAATTATAAGGCCAAAGGATCAAAGTATAGTGGGAACTAAGTGGGGATTTAAAAAAATGAATGACTCAGGAGTTATTGTTAGAAATAAGGCTAGATTTGTGGCTAAGGTGTATAATCAAATTGAAGGGATTATTTTGAGGGGACTTTTGCCTCTATAGATAGACTTGAAGCAATTAGGGTTATATTAGACTTTGCCTATTTTAGAGGATTTAAATTGTATCAAATGGATGTTAAAAATACCTTTTTGAATGGGGTGATACAACAGGATGCTTATGTTGAATAACCTCTAGATTTTGAAAATTTAAAACCCAAATCATGTTTTTAAATTGAAAAAGATATTTTATGAATTGAAACAAGCACCTAGGGCTTCGTATGAGAGGTTAAGGACTTTCTTAGTTGAGAGATCTTTTGAAAAAATAAGTGTGGATACCGCTCTCTTTTAGAAGAAATTGGGAGACGATAAACTTATTGTTCAAATTTATGTTGATGATATCATTTTTTGATCTATAAATAATCTTTGTGATAATTTTTCAAAAATTATGAGTAGTGAATTTGAGATGAGCTTAATGGAAGATCTTAGTTAGTTTCTAGGTTTTAACATTAAGCAAATTGAGGAGAGAATATTTCTTAGTCAATCAAAATATGTAAAGGACATCCTCAAGAAGTATGAAATGGATAATGCTAAACTAGTTAGTACACCTATGAGTTCATCAGTTCAATTGGAAAAGGACCCAAAGGAAAAATCTATTTATCAAATAAAATTTTGAGGAATTATTGGATCTTTACTTTATTTGACAACTAGTAGACCCGATATTTTATTTAGTGTTTATTTGTGTGCAAGATTTTAATCAGATCTAAAAGAATCACATTTGGCAGCAGTAAAAAAGATTTTTAGATATCTCTTGGGAACTTAGAACTTAGGGATTTGGTATCCTGTATAGCTATTCATTTGAAATTATCAGATATTTAGATTCAGACTTTATAGGTTGTAGGGTACATCAAAAAAGTACTTTTAGAACTTATCAATTTATACGAAATTCTTTAGTTTCTTGGTCCAATAGAAAATAGAATTTCATAGCCCTATCTACTGTTGTAGCTGAAAATATTGACTTAGGAAGTTGTGTGATTTAAGTTCTTTGGTTGAAACAATAGTTGATTGATTTAGGATTTATAATAGGCATAATTCCATTTTATTAGGATAACACTCGTACCATTTGCATTTCAAAAAATCTTATTCAACATTCTATAACCAAACATATAGACATAAGGCAGTATTTCATTAGGGATCATGTATCCAAAAGAGAAATTAAATTGAACCATTTTCAACTAAAAATCAACTTGCATATATTTTCATAAAATCACTATCCTTTGATACTTTTAGCTCGTTAAGAATAAAGCTAGGTGTGATCAATTTTAATGCTTAGATAAAAACTTTTGCAAACTTGATATGTTTCAATGTGTTTTTTTTTTTTTTTTTTTTGTCAATGTATTTGTTTGTGTGTGATTTAGACATATTTCACATAGCAAAATTTCTATTTCTGATCATTCGTGCTGAATTTTCTAAGTGACATATTCGTACTGTACAAAATTATGTTCATCCTGTAAAAATTTTGTAGCATGTCAATCATTGTTTTGGACTGAATGCATAAGTTTTTTATTTTCTAATATAGATCGTATTGTACGATATCTATATTATCCCATACGATATATTTTTCATTCGTCTGTACACACATAGACGGTTATCTGAGTAGAATCAGTTATTATAGGTGATCGTACGTATGAAATTATATATTTTTTTGTATGAACCACATGTCATTCTCTAAAGGGGACAAACCAAATTGTCATTAAAATGATCTTAAATAATTAATCATCCCGGATGAACACATGTTCGTCTGGTTAAAAAGTTTGTATGAAAGGACGCTTTGTAACTTGTGTGATTACTAAAAGTTATTTCCTTTTGATTGTTTTTGTTTATCTATATGAAAAATGTTTTATCCTGTACGATCTCATAATCGTACGTACGAACCTATTTTTGTATTATACGAAGAGTCAATTTTCTTTAAAAAGGAGGGCTTTAGAATTCATTTTCATTCACTTCAACACCCTCCTTGAATCCTTCTTATCTTAGAAATGGTCAGTTCTAGAAAGCGTGGAACAGTCTCTAAGTGTTCATCATCCAGGGGTGGAGACAAAAACTTTCTGTCTAAATAAAATGAGGATTACTACTATAGGTTTTTCACTACAAAATCACTCCATCTAGACTGCTGATTTAGGACGATACCCATTTTCAGGGAATGCCTCTTTTTGCCTCAAACCCAATTTGTCTTCATTTTGACTCTGATTCATACTTACCATAAAGAGACCTTTCACTACATCTTGGAAAGTATGAGTTTTAGTGAGGATGAGAGTAGGATAAGATCATATGTCCAAAAGAAACGGCAAAAAATCACTAAGGAAGATCTTGGAACTTTTCTGCATCTAAGGACTCTAGGTACTAGAGCACACACTATGACCTCCAGAGAGTAACATCCTGTAGATGGAAGGAGCTAATTTCTTGTTGAATGGAGGTGGCTAGAGATTTTCCTGCTGCATGCTTAGTAAAGAAGTAGTAGTGTAATAGAAATATATAGTTGATTGGTTAATTTAAAAAGTTAAATAACTCTTTTTTTCAAATAATAAAATTTTGAAATATTTTCCCTTTCTTATTAATCTCTCTCTATTTTTATTTTGATCTTCAAAATTTTCCTAATTAATCTTGAGAGTAACATCATTAAGATTAGAAAAACTTGAAGAAGGAAATAGAATAATTACAGCTGGAAGAAGCTTCTGATCAGGTTTTCTCGGCCAGCAAAGGTATGATCCTGAGAAAAAAAATTTCTGAATTTAATTCTACACTTGAAAGATTAAATACCTGGTGGAGACAGAGAGCAAAAGCTAAATGGATGAAAGAAGGAGATTTGAACTCTACTTTCTTTCACTCTTTTGCAAATGGAAGGAGAAATGCCAACTCTATTAGGCAACCGAAAAATGAGGATGGTGTTATGATTGAAGATCCAGCCATAATAAGAGATTGTTTTTCTCAGTTTTTTTATGAAGAAATGGAAGTATAGAAGAAATATCTTAACAAATTGGCCTGCTTTTGAAAACGTCTTGAACCAAGGTGATTGTGAATTACTTGAGGCTGAATTTACTCAAGAGGAATTGGAAATTGTGATTAAAGAGCTTGGCAATAATATTGCACCTAGAATAGATGGGATTACTTATTCTTTTTTCAAAGCTTACTGGAATATAGTAGGGAGGGATGTGCGGAAAGCCATACAACTTTGCTTCACTTCAGGTAAAGTGTCTTCTTATTGGAAGGAAACTTTGGTAATTCGTTTACCAAAAGTAAGCAACCCTCTAGCTCCATCCAATTTTAGGCCTATAAGCCTTTGTATGTCCATCTATAAAATTGTGGCTAAAATCTTATTAAATAGATTAATGAAAGTCATTCATTGCCTTGTAACGGATGAGCAAGTAGCATTTATCAAAAGTAGAGCTTTATCTGATCACATGCTTCTAGCACAAGAACATTTCCGTAAGTTCAGATTTTCAAAGTCTAAAAGTAGAATGGCGGCAATGAAACTTGATATGGAACAAGCATACGACAGTATGGCTTGGGATACCCTTAAGAAAATCTTGGTTTTATTTGGCTTCCCTACTAATTTTTCTAATTTAATAATGGATTGTGTCACTGATCCAATTTTCTTGGTTCAAGTTAATGGAGTGGTCTTGGATAAAATTGTAGGGAAAAGTGGTTTTAGGCAGGGATGTCCTTTATCCCCCTATCTTTTCATTCTTTGCTCTTAATTACTTACAAATTCTTTTCTTGGTAAAAATTTGTGGTTAAAGGTTGCTCCCTTAGCTCCAAGGATCTCACACCTACTATATGCCGATGACATCTTAATTTTCTCCAATGCTAAAGATGAAAATTTAAGGAAAATTAAGAAGATTATGGTGGAGTATTGCAGCTGGACTAGGAAGGTCATTAACATTAACAAGTCTTCCATAATTTCAGCAAATTTATGAAAAGAAGAAGGAAAAAGAGTATATCATTGCTCTTGGGAATCAAAGAAGTCAAAGAGTTCAGTTATTTAGGGAATAAGATAGCTTTGAGGCGGCTTGTGGCATCAGATTTTTCTTACATTTTGGAAAAAGCTGCTGGGAAAATGGATGTTTGGGGGTAGAAATCCATTTCTACGGATGAAAGAATTACCCTAATTAAATCTGTGATTCAAGCTTTACACGTCTTCTACTCTACACTATCATTGGTGTCGTTATCTGTGCTAAAAAAACTTGACAAGTTATGCATAGATTTTTTATAGAATAAAAACTATGGAGATAATGGTTTGCACTATGTAGCTTGGACTGAAGTTTGCAAATCGGAGAATCAAGGAGGGCTTGGTATCAATTCTGCAGTTCAATCAGTAGAACATCTTAGAGCAAAATTGTCTTGGAAGTTCTCAAACATGCCAAATTCTTTTCTTAGTAGAACCATATCAGCTAAGTATGGTAACATTAATTTTAATAAAGAAAGAAGACAGAACACTTCTTCAACTTGGAAAATACTTCTTAGTGGAGATAAAGCTTTAAAACAAATTGTGAGATGGAAGATTAAAGATGGGGCATCCATAAATATTTTGAAGGACATTTGGTTATTTGATAGAAAATGGAAAGTTGGCCTACCTTTATTTCTTTTGAGATTGACAACCTTACAGACCTTTCAAGTTTCATCACAGAAGGAAATTGGAATGAGGAAGAACTTCACAAATACTTTGGGAATGAACTAGTCAAGCAAATCTGCAATTTGAAGATTGAGAGGGATAATCTTGAAGACAAATTGGAATTTTTGAAGGTACATTCTGGTAAAACAATCTTAGCTTTGGTAAAAACAGCTAATTTTGATAAGGTTGAGGTTGACATCTCATTTCTTAATAATTGGAGCTACTTTAAAAAGCTAAAATTAAATCCTCGAGTTTCTCATTTTTGGTGGAGGCTTTTAAAAAATGCTTTGCCTACTACGGATTTCTTGTTACATAGAATGTTGATTGGATGTAACCTCTATCCTAGAGGTTGTTTTTTAATTGAAAATGGAGAGCATGTGGCTGCTACGTGCTTGAAACTATAAATTCTTATCAATAAAGCCAACAGTTGGGGGTTTCAATTACCTATCCTAATTGATTTGAATGAGGTTGTTTCTTATTTGGAAAATCAAGGAAAGGTCAGTCCTTTTTTACAGAATCTCTATTGCTCCTTAGTTTTTAACTCTTGGAAGAGTAGAAGTATGTTAATTCATGAAGGCAAAGAGATGGATGACGGCACCATTGTAACAAATGCCATTACCAATGCATCTACTTCTTTTTCTTATTTTCATTCGGACCACTGAGGTGCTAACCAGCATGAGCTGATTTCTTCTTCTTGGCATCCCCCTCCACCCGGATGGATTAAAGTAAACATAGATGCTTCTCTTCAATGTTCTAATGAAGCTGGGATTGGTGGGATCTTTAGAGACCACAAAGGTAGAATGCTCTTATCTTTTGGTTTTTAACTTATACATTGGGATATAGGTACACCTGAATGGATGGCTGTTCGGTCAATCTGTAATGTCATTGATGATTGGATGTTCAACGCAAAAGGCATAATATTGGAAGGAGACAATGCCAATGTTATGTCTCATTTTAAGAACTTGACAAAGCTGGATAAATGTCTATTTGATGAAGCTTCTAAAGAGGACTTGGACTTTCTTAAAAGGTTTCAGGTGATCCTTTTTCAATTTGTTAATAGAAACTATAATAAGTTAGCTCATTTGTGTGTTAACCATGCTTTAAGTGGTAATTTTCTTTGGGATGTTCTAGAAGTAAATAAGGTACCTCCTACCTTTTATTCTTTATTAAAGGAGGAAAGTGATAGATCTTCTATCACTTAGTCTTTTGTACTCTTTTTTTCATTTTTTTTTCCTTTTAATGCATTATGCAGTTCTTCAAAAAAAAATAAAAAAAAACCATCATTAAGATTTCGTTCAGGAGAGCTTTTTTATTACATCTTAAAACAGTATTCTAATACAAAGATTAATTTTTTTATACAATACAACTATTTTAACAAATAAAAAAAAAGCTGCCCAAAGAAGCCTAAGACCCAGATACGAATTTGAATCCAGTAAACTAAAAATTTAAATCTATATCAATTTCAAGAATCAAATAGCAAAATTTCTGACCAAACTATTGTTGGGCTTTAAAATGTAAAAAATTAGTTCAAATACGCATAAGTCGAAATCTATCTTTGATCAAAACAATTTTATTTCACATAACATTCAAGCTCCTTCCATCTTATATATACATATAACTCAAGCAACTTTGTGACAAAATTTTTTCCCACTAGAGGGTACACAGCTTTACAGATTTAATAATATGCTGACAATTTACAACACTTAAATGCCGCCCCCGCAGCAAAGCAGCGCCTTCTTCCCCACCCCAGAAACACGCCCACCCTTCTTCTCTGCTACGCCACCGCCAACAACCTCAATCTTCTTAGCCTTGGCCTTCTTCTCTCCTTCCTCCTTAGGCACGGTCACCGTAAGCACCCCGTTCTCCATCTTCGCCTTCACCGCATCGGCCCTGCCCTTTGCAGGCAGCAGCAATTCCCTCAGAAACTTGCCGCCTCGATCTGCGCGCTCGGCAACGTGCCATACCTCATCCTTCCCCTCCTTGTCGAGCCTGCGCTCGCCGCTTATGCGAAGGACTCTGCCGTCCTCCACCTCTACCTTCACGTCCTCTTTGCTCAGACCCGGCAGGTCTATTTGAAATATGTGAGCCGTCTGTGTCTCCTTCCAGTCGATGCAGGGCTCGGAATAGGAGAGGCGAGAGATGAGGCTGCTAACAAAGGGATTGAAGATGTATCTGTTCTCCATAGACTTTTAGAATGGTAAAAGCAAAAGGATGGATTTTATGCAGGTTTAAGTGTGGGTTTTGTCTTCTTTCCGACGGGATGTGGAGGGGTGGGAGTATTTATCATGGATGTGACGTACTGGAGAATTGAGGAGAGCTCTGGAACTTACCACGGAAAAGGAAGCCCTGCGTTCTAGAAGCCTCAATACAAACTAGATTATTAAGATTTTTCCGGTTATACATCCATTGGAAAATCTTATGAAGGGAAATAAAACGATCGTTTAAATTATAATAAATTTAAAAAACGGGGTTAGCATAAACTTTTATTCTAGAATGTGTTAAAAAATAAAAGAAGGCATAATTATGTGTTAAGCGGGAGTTGGGATTTACGATTAGTTTAGCATAGCTTTCTTGTAGCATCTTAATTTTTTATTAGAAAACTATTTTGAGATGCTCTAAGAAAGTCTGCCTAAATGAAATCTTAGCGTTCGATTGGAGAACATTTTTTTATTGCTTTTTCAAAGTAGCTTTATAACAAAAATTTTTAATTCAATAATTTTTGTACTAAAATACTTTTTTACAATGATAAAATTTTGTTCCAAATGAAGTCTTAAAAAATAAAAAAAAGCAACTATGTCAAATAATTTGTGGCATTCCGCCCAATTAGACAATGTGCCTGCTATTTTTTTTATTATTGATACATCATGAAAAATTGATCGGGCATGAATCTCAAGGCAAAATCATGTTGTAAACTTCCAAAATTAAAATTGGGACCATCCAAACTATGATTTCAACAAACTTATAGTAAAAGTGAGCATCTCGAAATTATAAACCCAACAACACACAAATTGACTCTATACAGGCACAAACAAGTTCAAATAAAGGAATTGAAGCGCTATTGGAAGGTTCAAACAACAATTTGGATTACTAAACTATTTCCAAACGTGACATGCTTATAGTCGAATCAAGCCACTAACCAATACAAATCCAACAAGCCCAAGATCCATGAATTCTGAAATCACTAAGACATTCAAATATCCAGTAAATGTTCTACGATCAAGGGAATAAACTTCGACCGTCCATCCAAATCACTCCAATTTTCTCCTGATATTTCATCTCTTAACAAGTCAAGTCACTCTAGAAAATCTATTAATAGACCCCCCCCCCCCCCCCCCCCCCCCCCCCCCCCCTTCCTCATGAAAGGCTACCTTCAAGCAAGGAATCAAGAGAGAGAGATCGGAGATCGCTCTTGCTTCCTCGGTCCTCCTCGACCATCGCCCGGACCTCCATCAAGACCACCGCTGGATGCTGGAGTTCTGTTGTACCCCCACGTCAGTCCATCGCTAGACGCTGGAGTTTCATTGTACCCCCGCTTGATGTCGGAGTTCTACCGGACCACAGCTCGATGTTAGAGTTTTAATAGACCACCACCTGACATAGGAATTCTATCGGACCAGCACCTAACGCCAGACTTCCGTCAGGACCATCACCCTAACGTTAGATTTCTATCAAGCCACCGCCTCACTAGACTTCCGTCAAGATCACCGCCTCATGTCGGACTTCCACCTGACCATCACCTCAATGTTAGAGTTCCGCCAGAATATCGCATGATGTTGGAGTTTCGTCGGATCACTGCATGATGCTGGACATCTATCAGGACCACTGCTTGATGCCGAACTTCCGTCCGAGCACTGCCTGACGCCGGAATTCTGCCAAACAACCTTCGAACCACTAACTGAGGCCCAAACTTTAGCTAGACCCCCAACAAAAGTTGGAGTTCTACTAGACCAGTGAATAATGCCCAGAGTTCCACCAGACTATCGAATACTACTCGTACGTTTGTCAGACCACCGCCTTCTGACTTGCCTTTTAGATAGCTATCTCATGCAAACGTTGGTTCTTTCAACCTCCATTGCCTACTTTGATCATTCTAACCTCCATTGCCAGACAATGGTCATTCTGACCCCTATCTCCTACCGATTACAGTCCGTCCACCCTCCATCGCCTACTATGATCCTTCTGACCTCCATCGCTAGATAATAGTATTTATGACCCCTATCTCCTATAGACTATGATCCTTCCGACCTCCATTGCAAATAACAGTATTTCTAACCCCTATCTCCTACCGACTATCGTCCTTCAGACATATATAAACTACTACGATCTTTCTGACCTCCATCACTAGACAATAGTCTTTCTAACCCTCATCTCTTACCAACTATAGTCCTTCTGACCTCCGTTACCTACTACGATCCTTCTAACATTCATTGCAAGACAACAACCTTTCTAACCACTATCTCCCACAAACTATGGTCCTTCCAACCTCCCTCGCTATACAACAATATTTTTAACCACTATCTCCTGTCGACTATAGTCCTTTTGTCCTCCCTTATAAGAAAACCTTCATTCTGACCACCGTCACCAGATTATGATCTTTTCGATCTCTATCGCCGGCTAACTGTGGTTCTGCCGACTAAATGTATATTTCAATAATTATTCCTCCAATTCCCACCATATAATATGATGTACATTTGCTACATCAATCGAAGGTCTTCCCCTCAAGGAAGGGCCTCATTTGTAATTGACTGCAAATAATAGTGAATTCATTCAAATTAGGCTAGGCCCTGTAGTTTTTTACCCTCTTCTAGGGTTTCCACATAAAAACTCTAGTGTCTCTTATTAATGTTACACCCTCTCTTTTATCTGCTTGTTTGATGGATCTTCGTACAAAGCTAAGAAATTAAATTTTATATTTCTATATAACAATAAATATTCTAGGATGCAATAATTTGATGCTGTAAGTGGAAATATGATGTTGCAACTCGAGCTCATAATTTTATATTTTTAATGATAATTAACATTATGGCTCATATCCTATTATCTACTTATATTTATAATAAATTTTTGTTTGTATGTATACTAACATTTTAGGAACACAATGCACCATCCAATGAAGATTCAAGGCTTAAGATTGGATAGAATAGGTTATGATGTAAAAATTTTTATAATATCCATTGAAGTATTTTTAATTTCTTGAGACATGTCCTATATGGGTGTATGCTTGCTTAGTGACCACACACACATACACTAATAAAGAGTGAGATTGAGTTAAAATAAAAAGTTTAATTTTGAACTAATCATATTGTACAATTTTTATCATACTATATGATCAGCTCATCTAACTAATTATACTAGATGATTTAGATCATCCATAACGATCAATTTTGATCATAAAAAATAGACGCCAATCATAATTTAGGCAAGATTTTGATTTTTATATTTTGGTCTAATCTTTTAGGATGATATACTTTGTACTTGATGATCTATGAAAATTATGCTTAAATTGATTATATGATTAGGGGACTGATTATGGTTAATTTATTCAATATGATTGTTTAGGACGATTAATAAAGATCTTGTGGGATGACCCAAGAGGTGCATGGGATTATACTTGATCGTCCTAGACAAAATACCATAATTTTTCTTCTAATCATCTTGGATGATCCCCAATATTTTATTGGACGATATGTAGAAATTTGTACTGATCGTACTAAACTATATAGAGATTGTTCAAGACTATTAGTTCAAATTTTATAGAACGTATTGGACAATCCTATGATAGTATATGATAATATTTGACGTATGAATTAATTTTTTAGGATTTTTTGAAGCCTATTCTTAAGCACATCATACTAGAAAATCCTGCAATCGTACTGGATGATATTTCCCACCAGAATTGAGATTCTAGGGTTTTTTAAGACCTTTTTTTAAGCTTTCTCCAAAGATATAATAAGTGTCTTTGGCAGTAATTGTGTCTTTGTTCTTCTAGAGGGGATTTCACATAGTTGCTTAGGCAAGCTTGCACCTCAGTACCATCAGATTAAAGGTTTATCTTTAGGGAAATTTTAGAGAGAAGAAGATCTTATTGGTGTTAAAGGATCAGGCTACTTCACTGTGCTGGGGAAGATAGAAGTGATTTTATAAGGGCTCCTCCATCTAGTTGTGGAGGCTAAAGAAGATTCATTAAAGATTTTGTGCAATACTGAGAGGGTAACACCTTGGAGTGGACGTTGGTCAAGTTAGACCGAACTACTATAAATCTAGTGTGTTCTATCTGAGTTTATTTTTTCTGCACTTTATTTCCCGTAATTGTTTTGAATATCACTTCTTGGTTGAAAATTGTGATTGATATTATGTCATACTGATTAAAGTTTTATAGATGTTGAAAAAGTTTTAAGAATGGGATTTTTCTTTTTGTTTGAAGAAGGTTTTTTTTAATATCCAATTCACCCCCTCCCCCTCTTGGTTAGTCTTAGGACTAATTCTTTAGGGTTTAACATCTCTCACAAACTTTCAAGTGATATTAGAACAAGATTCGTGAGATCAATTTTAAGAAAACTTTTGAAAAATCATCAATGACTAAGTTTAGAAATCATAACATTACAAATTGATATTCAATCACATAACCATCTTTACTTTAAAATATTTCATTTCATTTTTGAAAAATTCATATGTTTACTTTCTTGAAATCAATTGATTATTGAATGTGGCTTAGTATTTAAACTTATTATTATGCACCATCAAATATTATAGATGGAGTCAAAACTGATATTTCATTTATTAAATGGAGTAGAGTAGAATAAATAAATATTAAATTGAATGCTAAATCTTTAAACTATATTTTTATGCATAAAATTTTATAGATTTTATGTTAGTATCCACATGCACTACTTGCAAGAAAATTTGAGATAAATTAGACACTATATATGAAGGTACTAGTGAAGTCACATAACCCATGTTAATTATTTTAATACATAATTATGAACTATTTTGCATGAAACCTTATGAGACTATTCTAAACATGTATACTGGATTTTTTCAAATAGTGACATCATTATACGCCTTAGGAAAAGAATTTTCAAACTTTAAAAAAGTGAATAAAATTTTGCATTGTCTACATGATAAGTTTAATACCAAAGTCGATATTGTTATATATATGTATATAAAATTTAAATGAATATTCTATTGATAATCTGATTGGCTCACTCATATTCTATGAGCAATCTTTAAGTCAAAAGATTTTGGATACAGGTAAAACTATAGGGCTAAAAGCTGAAGATATGGATGCAAGTGACTTTCGTAGATGTTGAGAGTAAAGAGATAGTATCAATTACAAGAAAAGTGAAAATCTACTAAAGTATAAGCATTAACATCAACAAAAGTGGAATAAATATAAAAATGGTAATAATGTTAAGATTTTTTTTATGTTATTTATTTTGGGTGTAGAAAATCCAAACATATGAAAAATTAGTGCCTTAATGCAAAAACTCTTCTAGCAAGATAATGAAGTATACAATTTTTTTGTGTGTATTATGGTTAATATATGAAAATATGTTCTTTGTTTTATTTTATTCATTAAATATTTTCTATGTTATTTTAATTTTTTTTAATTTGTAATCATTTTATTTTATTTTTATTGTACATTTTTATGGTTTATCTATGATCAGCACACACAAATCACTTTTCACATTGTATTTGCATAAGAGAATCAATTCATTTCTCTCATATTTTTTAATGAAAATATTACCTCCTTTTTATCTAAAAAATTTAATTAAATGGTGATTGATTTTTCCAAACTTTTAAAGGAATGAAAGTCATGATTTTGTCTCTCCTTTACATTTCCTTAACCAGGCTATTACTTTTTTGAATAAAAAACTTTATCAATTTAAAAATTTGACTTTGAAATTAAATCTTTTTTATCTTTCTACAGTTCTTCTATCTCATAAGAATCTTTTGCAAGATGATGAATCCACTTATTAATTTGTTAATCAAACTATTTATTTTTATCATTGGATAGGGTTTGCAATGAGTATTTAAAGGATAAAAATGGAACAAAAATTACAAAAATAAAAAAAGGCACAAAATAAGCACAAAATGAAAAGATGTACAATGTATGCAAAAATTGAGAGATGCATAAATATGTATCAAAAATCAAAAGATGAGTAAAATGTGTTAAAAATTGATAAAGAGGCATAAAATGAGCCAAAAAAAGTTAACTTAACATTTTGTATTTTTAAATCTTAAAAACCCGATGTGTCTAAATGATACTTTTGATTCTTGATTTTAGAAATCATGATTCCTGACTTACCATTTTTGTATTGATATTCTATTAGATATATTTCATGTATGAAGATTGAAAAAGAAATTTATTCTTCTCTAATTATTTTTCTGAATTAGATTTTTTTTTTAAAAAGGATTTTAATCTAAAAGGTGCCTCAGCTAAGATTGATAAACTTCAAATTTTCAACTTTTATGGATCTTAATGTAATAAATTCATTTCTTGCTATATTCTTGAATAAAATCTAGAGATAAACTTCTCATTTAGAGAAAATTTGTTTAAATTAATTGAGTCTTCTTAAACACTAGCACCACCTCCACCTAACCAGAGTCTGTTATGTGTGTTTCATTTTATTTTATGTGTTTTTTTTTTATAATGTCAAAGGGGGAGAATATGTTTTACTGGTTATATTTATGTTTAAGCTTTATATATTCATCTTGTATTTTCATTAGTTTATTTATTATTTTAGGTTCTAAAAGTTTTACATTTTTTTATTTATTTCTATGTGAAAAGAAAGAAACATTTTTTATTTCCCCTATTTTTAATATAATTATCTTAGTAAGGAGAGGATTATGAGAAAATATTTTTAATTTTAGAAATTCTACCAATAATATTTTCCATCATGAAAAAGGGGAAAATTATTGCAAATCGAGCTAATGAGTTTATGTCTTTGATGATAACAAATATTATGACTCACATCATGTTGTCTACTTGTATTTATAATAAATTTTTATTAGTGTGTGTACTAACTTTTCAGGAACACCATGCATAATCCATAGAAGATTGAAGGCTCAAGATTGGGTAGAATAGGTTATGTTGTAATAATGTTTGTAATATTCAATGATATTTTTTTGATTTCTTGAGACCTGTCATATAAGGGTGTATGCTTGCTTGGTGACCATGCACACACACACACACTAGGGAGAGTGAGATTGAGTCAAAACTAGAAGTTTAATTTTTGAACTAATCGTAATGTATGATTTCTATCATACTGTACTATTAGCTTATCTAGCTAATCGTACTGGACGATTTAGATCATCCAAGATGATCAGTTATGGTCATGAAAAATAGCAACCAATCATAATTTAGGCAAGATTTTGAAATTCATATTTTGGTCTAATCATCTAGGATGTTGTACATCATACAAGATGATCTATAAAAAACTATTCCTAAATTATTCCTATGATTAGTAGATTAATTATAGTTAATTTGCTCAATTCGATCATTCAGGACGATTAGTGAAGATCATACTAGATGACTCGAGAGGTACATGGGACAATACTTGATCATCTTAGAAGAAATACCATAATTTTTCTTCTAATCATCCCGGATGATCCTCAATATCATAATGGATGATCTGTACAAATTTGAACTGATCGTCCAGGATAATCATGTCAAATTCTACGCATCATACTAGACAATCCTGCAATAGTATATGATAATATTTGGTGCAAGAATTAAGTTTTTAGGGTTTTCTAAAGCCCTCTTTTTATGCTTTCTCCAAAGACATTATAAGTGTCTTTGGCATTCATTGTATCTTCATTCTTTTGGAGAAAACTTAAAGAGAGAACTTAAAAGGGAGAGAGGAGAGAGAGGAAAAGTGGAGTTTTAGAGGGAGAAGATCCTTGGAGGGGGTTTTAAGGGAGGGTAGAGGGGATTTCACATCGTTACTCCGACAAGCTTGCTCCTTAGTACCATCAAATTTAATTTTCATCTTGAGGGAAGTTTTGGGAAGAAGAAGATATAATTGGTGTCAAAGGATCTAACTACTCTACCGTATCAGGGAAGATGGCCGTGATTTTGTTAAGGGCTTCTCCGCCTAGCTTTGGCTGCTAAAGGAGAGTCACTAAAAGTTTAGTGCAATACTCGGAGGGTGCCTCCAAGGAGGGGACATAGGTAAGGTTGAACCGAACCACTATAAATCTAACATGTTCTTTATGAATTTATTTTTTACACTTTATTTTCCATATTTATTTTTGATATAACTGCTTGGTTAAAAATTTATGACTGATATTACATTGTATTGATTATCTATTTTTAGATGTTGAAAAGCTTTAAGAAGTAAATTCTTCTTTTTATTGAAAGAAAGTTTTTTTAAATATCCAATTCACTCCTACCCATTCTCGATTAGCCTCAGGACTAGTTCTTTATGGTTTAACACCCCTCATAAACTTTCACATGATTTTCAAATGGGGGGTAATTTTTGGTCTAACCTCAAAAGGTCATTCATGTGAACATCTTGGCATCAGCAATTGCTGCTTAAATTTTATGGAAATAAAAAGTGGACTAGGGGGAAATTTTGACTACAATAATGCTCAAAAAGATTCCTTCAATATTTCTAACAACCAAGATGATATATAGGGAAAATATTTTTGGAAACTCTCGGCGAATGTAAGGATACTTCCAATAAATCAAAAGTCCTTTACTTGACTTATAATTCTTGGGCAATGTCTTAATCTCTACCACAAAAAAGGCAATAATGGTCTCAAGATAGACCATTCTTTACCTTAAACTTGGGATACATGTAGCATTTGCCCCCTCAAAATCAAGGAAAAATTTATCCTTGGTGAAGCCAATTCGACCTCTTCTATATAGGTTTATGTCATTTAGCACTGTTATAACATACAACCTCAAAGAAGTCATACATCCTTAGTGGATTCTCTTGACCTCTTCCACATAGTTTAAAATCATCGAGCATTACTCTCACAAACAACATTGGATAGGTTATAAATCTTTGGTGAATTCTCTCAACCTTTTCCATACATGTTAATGTCATTAAGCAGTGCTCTAACATACAATCTTGGATAGTTCACACAACCTTGGGGGATTCTTTCAACCTCTTCCATATAGGTTAATCTTATCGAGTAGTGCTCTGTCATTCAACCTCATATAGGTCATACATCATTGGTGGATTCTCCTGACCTCTACCATACAGGTTAACATCATCGAACAGTTCTCTAATAATAAACCTTGGATAGGTCGCACATCCATAAGAGATTCTCTCGACCTCTTCTACACAATATAATGTCATCGAGTAGTCTTCTGACATACAACCTCAAATAATTTATACATCTTTATGGATTCTCTCAACCTCTTCCATATAGGTTATTATCATCAAGCATTGCTCTGACGTATAACCTCAGATAAGTCACACATCCTTGGTGGATGCTCTCAACCTCTTACACACATGTTAATATAATCGAGCAGTGCTCTGATATACAACCTTGGATAAGTCATACATCCTTAGTGGATTCTCTCAACCTTTTCCATATATGTTAACATCATCGCGTAGTGCTCTAATATACAACCTTGGATAGGTAAAATATCTTTGGTGGATTCTCTCATCCTCTTCCATATGGGTTAACATCATTGAGTAGTACTCTGACCTATAACCTAAGATAGGTCATATATCCTTGGTTGATTCTCTTGACTTCTTTTATATAGGTTAATATCATCTTGTTGCAAATCTGGATTCAAGGATTATAAATTTGATGATAGTAAACACTACAGGCATTTCTGTTTTTCTACTATTACCTTAAGTACGAACACTTTAGGTCCACAAGATAAAATTACAAATCAAGCCATCTCAAAATTAGGTAGATTATGACTGAGTCAATTTGTGAGTGTACGTCAAGTGTCTTTAAATTTTCTTGAGTCAAATATAATAATATATGTTTTGATGCTAAATAACCTTGCACATACACACTAGGGAGAAAAATTCTATCTATTTTAAAGTTTTCTGTTTTTTGATCATATCATCCGGGATGATCCCAAATCATTCTAGATGATAAGTTAAAAATAGAAACCCTAATTACGGTATCCTAGTAAAGGCAGCATAAATTAAGCACATCGTCCTGGATGATATTAGCATCATCCTAAATGATATTCTCAAATCAGAAAGAACCAGCAGCAAACTCTTTTAGGGATATTATTATTTTTGGATATCATCCAGGACATCATTTTAAATGATGCATTATAATTATACCTATATTAGTTAGATGATTAAGGAAACAAATTAAGGTTTGATTGCTCGATCATATCATCCGGAATGATCACAGAATCATTTGGGATGATCCATTAAACAAACCTTAGTTTCTTGCTGGACGTCCAGAATGATATTTTGGATGATATGTATTGGTTTGAATTAATCGTCTAGGATGATTCCATTTAATCCAGGACAATAAGTTATTTTTTTTATCATCCGAACATGTAAAGTCCGGCTAAACAGAGTGATTGTCTTGACCATATTTGACTTCTTAAACTAATCATATATGACAATCATGAAATTGTCCTAAAAGATCAGGTACTTTTTCATCATCCAGATAGGTAAAGTTTGGCTGAACAGAGCGACTATCTAGACGATATTCGACATCTTGAACTAATCGTACAGGATGATATACCATTATCCTGGATAATCAAAATAAACAAATATTCTAATTGTCTAGCCTCCTCCAGATCATCCTAGTTGATTGAGCTAAATCTGTACTGATCATACATGATGATCCTTCGATCATCGTGGACGATATTTATCGATTAATTACAAATTAGGTCAAAATTAAAGTCCTTCTTTATAAGATCTATTATTTTCTCAAGATGAGATCTTCTACTGCTGTCCTGACCTGAGAGAGCCAAGAGGGGAGGGAGAGAAAGGGAGAGGGAGAGAGGATGTTGTAAGTTGGAGTTTGTGTGGGTTTCACAAAGGTTTCTCCAAGCAAGGATCCGCATCATCTTCTCTGATCATCGTCCCTAGTTCCTTGGAGGTTTTGGAAAGGTCTACTTCAATAATTGATCAAGGTTCTCTACCTACTTCAGGAGAAATCAAAAGGAGTTGGGTTCTTTGCCTGCTTCAGAAGGAAGCGAAAGGAGTTAGGTTCTCTGCCTCACCATAGTTAGTGGAAAGGAGGTTTGTACAGGTTTCTCCGCCTTGATGTGGGAGAAAAAGAAGAGTCACTGTGTTTAGTTCAATACTCAGAGGAGAGGCTCCGGGGAGTGGACATAGGCCAAGTTGACCAAACCACTATAAAAGTTTTGTGTGTTCTTTTTTACTGCATTTCAATATTTAATTTTGGCACTTTATTCTTGTGGTGAATGATTGTTTAGTTTATGATTTTAAAATATTTGCAAGTTCATGTTCTATTTGAGAATTTTTAAAATATCAATTCACCCCCCTTCTTAGTTAGCCTCGAGATAGTTTATAAGGGCTTAACATCCCTAATGAACTTTCACATCTAGCAATGCTCTGATAAATAACATCAAAATGGTTAAATATTTATGGTGGATTCAAGTGACATCTTTTTTACTGCACATTGATGTGTTTCTTATAACTTCCTCTTCAAAGAGAAGTTATAACATGATCATCATCAAGCCAACACTCAATTAACAGTGTTGGTGTGTTACTAAACTACTAACAGGGTACACTACTTCAACCCCTTCCTTTAAGGAGGCCTAATATTTACACGTGTCAGTGTGGATGCAGACTAGTTTCAAAAAGGTTTGACTCGATTGCAACCATCATCATCCCTTTTGCAATATCAGATATTAGTGGCCCCTTTCTCGACTACTATTGTCAACACACTCACCCCTTCAGTTCATCACCCGGCTGTTGACTGTATTTGATCACAATTAAACTTTCGCTTGTTGCCAAACTTCTGCCTGTCACCAAACTTTCTTCAAACTTCTACCCAATGTTAGAATTCCTCCTATCACTAGATTTCTACCTAACACCAGACTTCCACGTGTCGTTGGACTTCTGGCCATCTTTGGACTTCTACAAGTCGCCAAACTTTCATCGAATCTCTACCCAACATCAAACTTCGGCCCATGGATGGACTTCTATCTAGTGTAGGACTTCCACCCATCACCAAACTTCTATCTATCATCAGAATTCTACCCTATATCGAATTACTGCTCTTCTGAACTCCATTTCTTGACAACAATTTTTTTTACCTCCATAGCCAACCAACTATGGATGTGATTCCCTTTTGGTCATGAGATCTCTTGAAGAAGGGTAATCTCCAATCATGAAGTCAATATAGAAAGGGGCTTTACATTTAGATAAGGGATACTACTTATTTAAAGAAAGGGGAAGGCGTCTCATATAGGAAAAGGACTGAAGGGGAGAGAATGGGGAGGGAGGAAAAGGTACCTTTAATGCATAGAGGGGCTGCAGACCTAGATAGGGGCTACCTCCTGAATAGGAATAGGGGAAGACCTCAGCCTGAGAAGTAGAATAGGAAAGGATAAGGAGACTCCTACTCAGTGAGAGGCCCTAAACCTTAATATGGTATACCGCCTGAATAGGACCAGGGGAAGGCCTTAGCTTGAGGAGAATAGTAAGTTTTTTCATATTCATACCCCTAAGGGGGTATTTATAGTAAAAAAGAGAAAAAGGAGAAAGTTCTTGAAGTTTTAAATATATATATATATATATATATATATATATATATATATATATATATATATATATATATATATATATATATATATATATATATATATATATATATATATATATATTTGAACCTCACCTTTCCCACCACTCATCTAATGGCCCATAACTCCAAGTTTCCCATAAATCCAATAATGTCCCAAAACACCCACCTTCAAAGTACTCCACTAATGTCCCATAACTCCTACCTTTTCACTACTCCACTAATGTCCCATAACTCCTACTTTTCCCACTACTCCACTAATGGGCCATGACACAGCCAACCCAGTACTCCACTATTGGCCCATATTCATGAACTTGGGTAAGAAAAAGAGCATGGTCGAGGCAGGCCATAAGCATGACCAAGATAGGTCTCATAGTTAGTCCAAGGACACAATGGGTAAGATAGCCAAATAGCTGGGCCAATTTTGCATCAGAGCCTGATTTTTAGCATGCAAAGTCCAATTAAAACATTTTTGGTGTCTAAGGGACCATTTTTTACAATTTAGACTATATTTCAACACTTTTTAAGTAAATTGTGACCTATACACCCAAGAACAGATTATTTTGAAATATTAAGTTGATAAAAATTTCCCTAAAAGCTATAAAATATATTTTCAGATTTTATCAACCTAGATGCCTGAAAATAGGGGGCAATAGATACATCATCAAAAATTATCTTTATCGGGCATGAATCTCGAGGCAAAATCAAGTTGGAGAATTCCAAAATTATAATTGGGACCATCCAAACTTTGATTTTAGCAAACTTATAGTCAAACTGAGTATCTCAAAATTATGGACTCAATGACACCAAAATTAATTCAATCCAATCCCAAATGAGATCAAATTAAGGACTCAACCCATAATTTAGATTACCAAATGGATTCCAGACATGACATGCTTATAGTAGAATTAAAAGTCTCTATGAGACAAATCTAATGAGCCCAAGTTCAATGAATTTTTAAATCACTAAAATGTTTAAATGTCTAGTAAATGGTCTATGATCAAGGGAATCAACATCGACCGTCCATCCAAACCACTCCAACTTACCCCTGATATTCCATCTATTTATAAGCCATGTCACTCTATAGATTATATATATAGAGCCCTCCTTCCACATGAAAGGGGACCCTAAGCAAGGAGTTAAGAGAGTGATCGGAGATTGCTCTTACCTCCTCACTCATCTTCGACCACAGCCCAAACATCTATTAGCACCACTGCCTGATGCTAGAATTTCACCAAACAACCACCCAATGGTAGAGTTCCATTAGACCATCGCCTGATGCTGGAGTTCTACCAGACCACCTCCTTATACTGAAGTTCTGCCAAACCACCACCTGACATAGAAGTTTCACCACACCACCACCTGGCACCAGACTTCTGTCAGACCACCGCCAAATACCTGACATCTATCACAACCACCTCTTGATGCTAGATTTCTACTGGACCACTGCTTGACATCAGAGTTCTGCTAGACGATTACTTGACGCCAATTTTTTGCCAGATAACAGCCTGATGCTTGACATCCATTAAGAGCACAACTTGATGTCAGTATTTAGCCAGATCACCACCAAACACTAAAGTTCTGATGGTCCACTACCTGACGTCAGAGTTCTATTAGACCACCATCTAATGTCAGAGTTCGATTGGGCCACTGCCTAATGCAGAAGTTCTACCAAACCACTGCTTGACCACCATTTGAGGCCTAAAGTTTTGTCGGACCACCGATAGAAGTGAGAGTTTCACCAAACCACCAAATAACTCTAAAACTTTTGTCGTAACACTGCCTTTTAACTATGATCTTTCTGACCCTTATCTCTTACTGGCTTTGGTCTTTCTGACCTCCGTCACCTTCTAATATCCTTCTGAACTCTATCACCAAACAATGGTCTTTCTGACCCCTATCTCCTCTTGACTATGGTCCTTCCAACCTTCATCACCTATTACAGTCTTTTTGACCTCTATCGCCAGATAATAGTCTTTATGACACCTTTCTCGTGCTGACTATTGTCCTTCTAACCTATGTTGCCAACTATAGTCCTTCCAACCTCAATCATCAGATAATAATCTCTCTGATCCCTATCTCCTGCCGACTATGGTCCTTCTATCATCCATCACCTACTATGGTCATTCCAACCTCAATCACGAAACAATGGTCTTTTTGACCCCTGTCACCTACTGAGTTTGATATTATTGACCTCTGTAACCTACTAGAATCCTTTCGACCTCCATCACCGGTTAACGATCTTTCTGACCACTTTCTACCATCAACTTATGTTCTTCTAACCTCCCTCTCTATATAACATTCTTTATGGCCACTATCTCCTACCAACTATGATCATTTCGACCTCCATCGCTTGATAACAATCCTTTCGGCCACCATGATCATACTACAGTTTTTTCGACCTCCGTCACCCACCGACTTTGGTTCTGCCAACTAAACGAATATTTCAATACTTATTCTTCAAATTCCCACAATGTAAAATGATGTACATTTGATTCATTAACACAAGGTCTTCCCTCCAAGGAAGGGCCTCATTCTTTATCGACTATAAATAATAATGGATTCATTCAAACTGGGCCAGTTTCCATAGTTTTCCTCCTTTTCAAGGATTTCCTCATAAAAACTATGTTGTCTCTTATGAAAGCTACATCATCTATTTCATATGCTTATGTCCTGGATCTTCGCATAAAGCTAAGAAATTAAGTTTTTTATTTCTCTACTGCCAAAAATATTCCAAGATGCAATAATTATATAAATGATATTAAGAATCCAATAGATAATATCTAATTTGAAAGCATAAATATGAATTAAAAGATCAGAATAATTGAATGAATAAGTAAAATATAAGTGAAGGGTGTCAATGTATGACATAACCTACAAACTCGACCCAAACCGACCTGGCAGATCTGGCTTTGGGTCAATCAATTTAGCAAACAAGTCAGATTCGATATCAAATTTCTGACCAGTTTGAAAATACGGTCAACTCCATGTCAACCCACTAACCCAAAAATGACACAAAATCATATCCCACTTGCATATGATGTGCCATCCTTGCTGTCAAAACCATGCGATGCTCATCTCGCCTATTACCTGCACCTCATCTTGCTTGCTACCCATATTACGTCACATCATTTGCACTTGACCTACACTCTAAAATTTAATTTTTAATATGTAATTTAAATTATAAATTTATAAATATTATCTATATATTTGACTTTTTATGTCATATTTTTAGAAATATTATGATTGCATTATAATTTACATTAAATGTTTATATTATTTTTATGATAATTTTGTTCTTTTATTATTTTTAACTTAAACATGAAGTAAATAAAGATGATTGATGAGATAAGTCATTTTTTTTGGAGAAATCTGGTTTTGCAAACCGAGGTAGTCCTTATTGATGATTTTGTTTTGCATACATTGTCTCTATCAAATAGGAATCAATTGTAGTTGGTTTTACATTACGAGATCTCTCAAGGTAATATATCCTTTATTTATGTTAAATAATTAATTTTTTTTACTTTGGCAATACTAATAGATTTCTTCACTAATTATGTAAGATTGATGCATCAATGCCTCATTAAATAGTCTGTCATTACTTGGCATAAATTTGTTCTTACTTTAGGTATATTTAAGTGTAATGGTTATCAATTTGGGAGGCACCACAGTTAGCTCATACTTAACTTGCTTCCTTCTACCTAAAATCTACCTTAGTTCTTATTGAGTCTATCCTATGTTACAAAGAAGAGAAGAGTCATATATTAAAAAAATCTAGTGAAGGATAATCTAACCTATTATTGACAGAGATTGCAATTCCGCAAAGAGAAAAAGGCGACAAATTATCAAACCCTAGAATAAAAAAGCTTATGTGTTCGAATGATGCATTCCATTACTATACTGATTTTTGGACATTAAATTATGATCAGATACCTATGACATTATATATAGAGATGATGAAAACACATAGTGATGACACAAAAAGCATTTCTAGGTTACTATGGTTGGAAAAGAGTTTAAGAAAAATTTATAGAGTTTGGTCAACATGCTATTAGGCTAAATTTTCTTCAGAGAATATACCATAAGCTAAGTTTCCCTGATATCATATTGTTATATCAATAAATGGATAATATTTATTCAAGTGTTATGATGTATCGAGTGTCGAGCAACCATGAAAATATGTTCATATTGAAGTTACACGACATATTGATGACTAAGCTTCTTCAATATGGTAAGAAGAAGAACATTTTGTTGTGAATTTATTTTCAAGGAATATAATTTTGATGACAGCAAACACTTCTGCTTCTCTATGGCTGCCTTGCCTACTAGCATTTCAGGTCCACATGATCAAACTGTAATTTGAACCAACTCAGGATTGGGTAGACTAAATCTGAGTCAGTTTGTAATCTTTTTCTTTTCTTGAGCCTATTATAAATGACGTGGTTCCTAATGCTAAGTAACCCTACACACACAGACTTAAGAAATTTTTTGACAATTTTTAGAGTTCTATATTTTTGCTCACATCATCCAGGATGATCCACAAATCATCCTTGACGATCAGATAAAGATAAAAACCCTAATTAGGGCATCCTGGGTAAGATAGCCATCATTAAGTGCATCGTCCTAGATCATATTCATATCAGTCAAAATGATAGGCACAAATAATAAAGAATTAGCCATCATATCTATTTAGGTAGCTCTTATTTTTGGACATTATCCAAGACATCATCCTAGATGATGCAACACAATTATGCCTAAATTAATGTGGTAATTAAGGAAAGTAATTAAGGTTTGATTGCTTGATCATATCATCCTAGACGATTGTAGTATTGGTTGGGACAATCAGTTCAAAAACCTTAGTTATTCTTGGATGACCAAACATCGGCCAGCTTCCTTTCAAGGCGATGTTGTGAATGATATTTTTAATTTGTATTGATAGTACGGGATGATATATTATCATCCTAGAGGATATGAACAATTTCTTTCTGATCATCCCAAACCGTCCTAGCTGATTGAGCAAAATTAATGCTGATCGTGGAGGATGATATTTATATCATCCTGGATGATAAAGTCATTTTATTGTAGCCAAGAGCTATAATGAAACTCTTCTATATAAGACATCTTGTTCTACCCAAGAGATCATCCTTTTCTCCTGTCTTGACCTAAGAGAGCCTAGAGGAGAGGGAGAGAAAGGGAGAGAGAGAGGATCTTATGAGGGGGTGTTTATGAGGGGTTTCACAAAGGTTTCTACAAGTAAGAATCCAAGTCATCTTCTCCGATCATCGTCCCTTATTCTTGGAGGTTCGAGAGAGATCCACTTCAACAATTGATCAAGGATCTCTGCCTGCTTCAGGAGGAAGCAAGAGGAGTTGGGTTTTGCCTCACCGGTGTCAGTGGAAAGGAGGTTTTGTAATGGTTTCTCCGCCTTGCTATGGGAGAAAAAGGAGAGTCACTGAGTTTAGTGCAATACTCAGAGGGCACCTCCGGGGAGTGGATGTTGGTCGAGTTGACTGAACCACTATAAATTTCTATATTCTTTACTACTGCTTTTTTCGCATTAAATTTCTACACATTAAATTTCTTTATGTTGAATTTTGGCTTGGTTGAGTTTGTATTTTTTATTGAAAGTCTTTTAAAAATACCAATTCACCCCTCCCCCCCTCTTGGTTAGCTTGGGTTAGTTCATAAGGGCTTAAAATCCCTAACAAACTTTGACATTTTAATTGAAATTGATTGACAATAAATTAAACATCAGTTTAAGTACTACATTCATTGACAACTCAAACATAATTTCAAGAATATACAAGTTACTATGGAATGGTAGCATGGAAAAGAGGAGGGAAGAGAAAATATGATTGGTATGGGTATATCAATGTTATCTAGTTATTCTCTATGGTGTAAATGTTAAATACTGTTGATGGTTAGCTAATATGGTTGTGATATACATTTATATTCTTTCTTAACAAATGTAAGTTGTTTCCTTCTTTTTACATTTTTGTGTCACGAAGTATTACAATATATTTCTTATTTGAACTTAAACAACATAATCATAAAATATATCACAACATCAAGTTTTAGCACATGAATTGGTAAAGTTATATTTTCTACATAAACATGAATGTTATAATTCAATTTACCTGATTTTACTTTGATATGTTAACCTTGATATATTTAATTAATGTGCATCTCCTAGACATATAACATTTTAATAATTTATTTTTCATAAAAGATATGGAAAAATAAATCAACTGATATTTCACTCAATGTAATATATTTGGCATGTAAAATTAAAAATAGGTTACAATAGAAACAATGACAATGTATGTTCTCATTAAATGTGAAATGGAATTTTCGTAGAGGTGTATCGAGTAAGTGCTCATTAAGTTCTTTTATGCAGCTATACCTCATCATCTACCTAATCATCCTCATTATATTAAACTTGATGACCTCTTTAAAGGAGCACATCCTATTGAGTAGGAGATGATGACGAACCTAATGTTTACATCTAGTTAGGGATAGACATGCTATATGATGAAGATATACGTGGTTGTTGGGACTAACTACTCTTATGTTAAGCTTTCAAACCATTACACTTTATGTCATGCAGACTTTAGTATCCCAAAGATGGATCTACTATAGATGGATATGCACTCCATCCTATCGAGGGCCCACCAACATCAAATGTAGATGCCATGTACTAATCGTCAGAACCCACATATAGAGAATTCCTCAGAGGTTCTACTTCATAGATGCGCATGGAGGAATTGGTCGAACTCCATAGTTCGTGCAATGCTAATCTTTATATGCGCTTTCAAGACAAGATTGTGCGAACATCTGAGGTCAAACTCCTTGATCCCACATATTGGTACAAACCTCTTTGTGATCATTATTGAAAGTGTTATGGCACACCATGAGGGGAGGTGAATCGATATTTTAAATTATTTTCTTAAAACTAGAGTTTTTTGTAGAAGGTAATAAAATAAAGTCTTAAAATTATAAATAAAAACAATTTTTTATTTTTAAACTTCAAACTATTTTTTGTTTTAGTTCTTGAAAATTTATGTAAGAGCTTAATGAAATTATTTAATAATCATAATTTTCATAACAATACGCGATGTAAACCAAAAAAAAAAAAAAGAAATTAAATACAATAATGTAACAAAATGTAAATATATTTTTTATAATGGCTCATACAAAATTGACCTTCAAACACTCCCAAAGCTCCTCCTCTTTGGGTATTCCACTAAAAAGCACTCTTATAGTACTCAGCCCAACAAAGAAGCCCTTATCCCTTATCATGTGGAGAATGGCTTTTATAGACCCTTATACCCCCAAAAGGTCTGAACCTCATCTCCCTCTCTCTCAAGTTATTTGGACTCGTTTACAAGTTAGGAGACACTTCTATCTCTCTAAAGCTCTTACATAGAAAAATATCTTAGACCACTTAAAACAAACTCTCAAGTCTTATGTGAATGAATTGAGGGGGGATAAACAACAACAATAAGATCAAGCCTTTATCCCATTATGTGGGGTCGGCTACCTGAATCCTTTTTGCCATTATGTCCAGTTAAAAGTAAGATTCTCATTTAAATTTAATAAAGAATGATCATTTCAAATATTTTCTAACCAAGTCTTTTTAGGTCTACCTCTACCTTTCTTAACTTAATTCAAATCTAACACCTCAACTTTCCTAACTGGTTCATCAGAAGGCCTTCGTTTAATGTGACCAATCCATCTAAGGGGACTCTCTCTAATCTTATCTTCCGTTGGAGCAACTCAAACCTTATCACGTATATGCTCATTTTGTATCCTATCACTTAGGGTAAAGACACTCATCCACCTCAGCATCCTTATCTCTGCAACACTTAATTTAGTATTATGCTTCTCTTTTCATGGCCAACATTCAACACCATAAAGCATTGCAGGTCTCACCACCATCTTATAGAATCTTCACTTAAGTTTAAGGGGTACTTTTCTATCTCACAACAAGCCCGATGCATTCATTCACTTCAATCATCCAACTTGTATTCTGCTAATAATATCCCCATCTATTTCACCATCACACTAAACAATAGATCCAAGATATCTAAAATGTGTACTCTTATTAATGACTTGATTGCCCAAAGTAACAATCCCCTCACTAGGTCTATTGCAACTAAAATTACACTCCATATATTCAGTGTTAGATCTACTCAAGTGAAAACCTTTAGACTCTAAGGTTGACCTCTATAATTCAAGTTTACCTTCAACTCCATCTTTAGTCTTATCAACAAGAAGGATATCATTAGCCAAAAGTATATAGAGAGGTACATCCTCTTGTAAATATCTAGTGAAATCATCCATGACTAAAGTAAAAAGATATGGACTTAAGGCTGATCCTTGAGGTAATCCAACATAAATAGGAAAGTACTTTGTCAAACCACCTTGTGTTTGAACACAAGGACTATATCATGCAAACATATCATAACGATTTGAATATAAGCATTATTAATTCCTTTATTTACAAGAACTCTCCATAGCACTTCTCTTGGAACTTTATCATATGCTTTCTCTAAATTAATAAATATCATATGCATATCCAAAATCATAAATTAAACACTGTTGTAATCAGGTCTCAACTCCTATATGAGAAAAGTGAAGGATTATATTAGGTAGTCGACAAATAGTGTAAAACTTGTCGAATAATCATGAAAGGGGATATTTATATAAAATTTAAATTTTTAATATAATACTTCTTATTATAATTGATGATACTCTATTTATACCATCTAATTAGTTTAATTCTCATCATAGATCATCCTTTATGATATTGAGTCATGAAATATGATAAGTTGTATTGAATTAAGAGTCAACCTTAAGGAATTAAGGTTTAGCCTTTGAGCTCTTAGGTTAATATGACTATATGATTTGGATCATATAATACAATAATTAATTAGGATTTGATCATGAATCGATTCCTTAATCTATAAACTAAATTAGGCAAAAAATACATCAAATTGTATATTATGAAATCCTTAGTATGCTAATATTAGTTCAAATTTTAAATTTTAAATTTGCTAAATTTTAGTAACATAGATTTGATGGTAGGGTTTACCAAAATCTACCTCAGTGTATTTAGTACTAGAAATGGTTAGTAACATTAAAACAAATGAAAGTTTATTAGGGTTATTAAGCTCTTATGAACTAGCCCTATGCTAACTAAGAGGGAGGGGGGGGGGGGGGGTGAATTAATGTTTTTAAAAAATTAACTTAAACAACAAGGAAAATCTTTTTCAGATTTTTGATATTTTTAAAACAAAATACTTTTATCCCAAGGCTAAAGCAGAACAATATCATAAAGACAAAATTATAATATTTCAACCACATAAATAATCAAAAGTAAATATTGTGGAAATTAAGTGCAGAAATAAAAAAAAGAAAGAACTCACCAAATTTTTATTATGATTCAGCAAACCTAACCTACATCCACTCCTTGAAGTCTCTCCTCTAGGTATTGCACTAAAACTATAGTGTCTCTTCTTCTGCTCCCACAGCAAGGCAAAAAAGCATTTTCAAAAGTTTTTTCGTCGACCCCGATGAGGCAGAGAACCTAGACTTTTTTACTTACTCCTTAAGTAGGTAGAGAATCCCAACTTCTTTTACTTTCTTTTGAAGCAGGAAGAGAACCTCAATCTAGTGCTTATGAAAACTTCATTAAGGACACCAAGGAGCCAAGTATGACGATTGGAAAAGATAGCTTGAATCCTTTCTTGGAGCAACCTTTATGAATACCTCATAAACTTTCCCTCATAAGATTCTCTCTCTCTCTCTCTCTCTCTCTCCCAAGCTCTCCTTATCCTTCTCTAAGCTTTCTCACGTCAGAACAATAATAAAAGATTTGATCATCTGCAATTTAGAGAGCCTTAATAGAAGGCCTTAAAAAATGCCTTAATTTTCAACTTACCATCAGAGATAATCCATGATGATCAACAGATCATCCTGTACAATTAGTTTAAATTATCCCTTCTAACCAAGACAATTTGAGTTTCCTATATGATTAGAACATAATATTTGTTCTGATTGTCTAGGACGATATGGACACCATCATGTATGATTAATTCAAAATCATACATTATCATCCAACAAGTAGTTCAGGATGTCCTAGAGATAAATTAGGATGATACAGAAATATAAATGATCGTCCAGGATTATGTTGAGATTATCTTGTACACTTAGTTCAAAAATATATTTTATTGTCAAACATGTAGTTCGAGACATCCAAGAGATTTATGAGAAAATTAAGCTTTTTCTTACATATCATCCAGTACGGTTCTGTGATTATCCAGATGATATGATCTATCAATATAACCTTAATTACTCTATTATTGGATCAATTTAGGCATGATTGTCTTGCATCGTCTAGGACGATGTCGATCATCCACGACGGTTAGATAAAAATTGCAATTTCAAAAACATGCCTAAAATATGATTGGCGGCTGAATTTAATATATGTGACTGATTGTTCTGGATGATATGGATCATTCAGTATGATTAATTAATTATATCATTTTAATAGAATGCCATAATTAGGGTTTCTATATTTAACTGATCCTCTAGGATGACTTGAAATCATCATTTATGATATGATCAAAAAAAAAAAAAACTCTAACTCACCAAATTTCTCCCCCTAAGTGTGTGTGTGTGTGTGTTTACAAGTTTACTTAGCTTCAGGATCCATTAAAGTACATTTGACTCAAGAAAAGGTAAAAGATACATTCAAATAGAAATTACAAACTGACTCAATCCTAGTCTACCTGATCTTAAGCTGATTAACATTTCAAGTGAACTTGAGGACCTGAAAGGTTAGTGACCAGGTTAAATAAAATAGATATTCAAGAATAGAAGTAGTTAAGAAATAATAATAGTTTTTATCATCAAAATCAAAATACTTGAGTCCAGATTTGCAATAAGAAATAAGTAATATATGTACAATAAAGACTAGTAAATAGTCACACTAATAATATTTATAACCATGAAAACACTAGGTTGGTCTCCTATATTTGAACTATTATGTATGAGTCTTCTACTCCATCAGAGTATTATAAGCACTATAATATATGTAAAATGATCTCTCAATCTAGCTAGATAACTTTGCAATCTTATATGAGGCCACATACAAAGAGATTGCATTCCCCTTATGATGGCTATCATATGGTTGCATGATGCCTCTGGTGAGTGTATAGTAGTCCACCTAATTTATGATGATAACAGAACAATTAGAGCTTTACTTAAAAATAGGATTAACGTATATTGGCAATGTAAACAACCTAAATTACTTATCACCATCCACTCACCTGGTGACTTGGGATAGATTATTTTAGTTTCTTACTTTGTAGCTTCATTAAATAAATAAAAATCCTAAATATTGACATCCAAATATATATATATATACATCCAAATCTTGACATCCACTACTTTATGGTGAGATTTTTTTTATTATATATGCCCATTGATTATTCCAATGTTTTATGTATGCACAATGTTGATACTGAAAGTATGAGATTCGCCAAGAGGGGGGGGGGGGGGGGTAAATTTAAAATTTGTTGCAATAAAATAAAAATCCTAAATATGAGTTCTAATTTTTTGTGTTTTTAAATTTTAAACAAGAAAACTAAATTTATGCGGAAGTGAATTCTTAAAACATGATTGCAATAATAGGTGGTGAAATTTTAACTTACCATGAATTAGAATATGATTTTCACCGAATAATTATAATGAATGTAAAATGCAAAATGTAATAAAGTGCAGTAAGAGAAAAATCAAACCAGAAGATTTGTAGTGGTTCAATCAGTTGACATATGTCCACTCCCCGGAGTCCTCCATTCCAGGAATTTACTACTCAAATATAATTCTCATTTCCCCCCATAATAAGGTGGAGAAGCCTTTATAAACCTCACTTTCTCCTTCCCAGCATGGCGGAGTACCAAATACTATGTCACCCTCCCGGTGACGGTAGTGAACCTTCTCATTTTTCTCCCTCCTGGAGAAGGCTGAGTACCTTAGAGGACACAGACTTTAAAGGATCTCCCCCTTAGATAGCTTCCCACAAGATCTTCTTGAGCCATAGGAGGAGAAACATATAGCAAGCTAGGAGCAACCAAGTGATATCCTTAACACTCCTTCTCCCTCACAGACTTACCTTCTTCCTCCTGTCACAAACCCAAAATCTTCTCAAATAGCTCTCTCTCGAGAAATCGCCTTCTAGTCACGTTCATCTTTCTCTCATGTCTCTAAAAAAGATAGAAGTTTTGATATTTATATCAGCCTCCAAGAAACCTTAAACTTTCAATTTAGCTATTTATGTTCGTACAGTATGATCCAAGATCATACAGTAAGATCAATTCAAAATAGCCATCATCCTGATATGAAGGAGTACGAACAGACTATTCTTATGAACAATATCATACAGTACGAAATAACATCATCTAGTACGATATGTTAAATTCCTTCTGTTGGTACAAGATGAATGTTGGGATGTCCAAAACTCATCATTGTACGTCATATGATACGATCCACTTCATACATTGTGATTTGTTAAAAGCTTTAGGTCGTCCGATATGATGTTCACATCATCTAGTATGATTAGTATAAAGATCAAGGGATCATCCTATACGATGTTCAGGGTAATCAAAAATAGCCTTGGTATCTCATATAGTACAAACCATGTCGTACTGCATGATTACCAATCATAAATTAATCCTGGATTTGATTGACTAATCATGGGGTTAATTTAATTAAGTATTAAAAAACTCATACTATACAATATGATTGTACAGTAATATCCATCCAAAATTTAGAAATTAAGAACTTACTTAAATTAATCTGGCGGTTAAGATTTTTAATTAAAAACACATCGTATAATACGATGCGTATCATACAGTATGATTTGTTCATAGATAACCATTGAGCTAGAGCAGGTCGTACAATATGATTAAAACTCATACAATATGATCTACAAGAAAAAAAAATTTCTTTATTTAAAAATAACTCTCTCCTTATGTGTGCGCATGGTTGCTCAATTTTGCATACACTTTGTGGCCAGACTGAAGAAAGAAAAAAAAGATTAAGAAGAAAAGAAAATTACAGAGTTACAGATTTCATATCCTACGCTACACAGTCTTGAGTCTTCTTGTTGTCTTGAGTAATTTATAATCTCCCTAAAATGTTAGTACTCACAGATAAGAGTAGAAATAAAAAAAATATTCAATGAATAATAATTTAATCGACATTATTTGTCATCATCAAAATCTCATATTAGGGGTCATAGAATACAACAAATACATACTATCAAAGTCTGTCCACCCCATCCATCAATTCTTCAAATGTCTCTCTGTATAGGCTCAATATTGGTTGGTTGAAAACCACTAAGTTATCTCATAACTTGGTCAGCAAAATTCTACTTGACATGCTTCCAGCTTATGCATGGGACACGTGTAATCCACATTTTTTTCCAAACGTGACACACTTGTGGAAGCCCAAGCATAATCTCTTCAAAATATGGAGTCATCATGACATATATAGAAACTATCTTAAAAAAAAAAAACCATGCTTGGAAGAAATCTATATTTTCCTATAAATAAGTTAATTTATCTTATGTTGGCACAACTCATCTTTGAATGTAACTAAGTACAACCAGGGGGTGGGAGTGGGGTTAGAATTTTCTTATTTAAAAATTTCTTTGAGCATATTAACAATAATGTGCATCCAAAATAATTTTTTTGATAAACATAAATTTTTATTTTAAATTTTAATTTAAAAATAATTTTGAAACTTATATGGTTGAACAAAATTTTTTCAATAGAAAAATTATCATTCAAGATAAAAAAAAAAATTATTTATAAAATTCTTTTAAAAAGTTAAATTTACTTGCAACAGTGACATATTTAAGTAGCAATTTAAAAATGCATTAAGTAAACAAAGAAGAAAATGCAAACTAAATTTTTATAGTGGTTCAATTAACCTATCATACGTCCACTCCTCATAATCCCATCCAATGGAATTCCACTATCCACTCCTAGTTTAAGCATGGCAGAGAACCCTTTCTCCTTCATAGGGATCAGACACTACGCTTGTATGCAACATTTTTTCTAAGTAGTCTCCCTCATTCTACACCCAGCATAGAAGAGATGCCCAACCACTAGCCTCCTAGTTAGACTAAGATTCTTGTCACTAAGAATCTTTAGTGCTCTTAAACATAAGAGACCTCACTCTTAAATTCCTAGGAAAGAACGTCATAGAATGTGAAGAATGATATTTATACATCCTGAACTCTTAGACATCCCTCCAAGAGATCCCTACAACCTCCAAACTCTATCACCTTCTCTCTCGCACAAAGTATATTGAGACTTCCCAAGATCTCTCTTTCTCTCAACCCTCTCATAGATCCCACCACAACCTACCCTAGATAGTCAAGACTCTAAACAACTAGAGACATCCAAATATCCCATCCAAAGGCTCTACAAGAGTTTTTCAGGAAAATGCATGAAAGGGAAATCATCCTAAATAAGTGGATTTGAGATATTACCAAGAAAACCTCAAAAAATATATTAAAAAAATAAACTAGAGATCTAAGTAAAGGATTCCATTGGGAACTTATACTGATCCTTAAAAACAAGCAGGCGGTTTAAAGAAGGTAATGTTTAAGTAGGGTAATTTTAAGTAGGTTTGACCTCCTTTTTATATAAGGTTAACTATCCTAAACCAAAACCAAGACAAAATCTAAAGCTACAAACCTAAATTCAAGGCCAAACTCCCTTATCCCATAAACCTTTTTGAGTATATTTTTTCACCTCAAAACTAAACTTAAGGACCTCTAATTCATGATTCATTACTTATATATCCACTAGGCACGTCACTAGGTTGAGAAACCTTCTAATATTTATAGCTCAGGCCACCCAACCATGAAAATTGTAGTATTTAACCTTGGAAACCTCCCTACAACCCTTGAGCATGCCCATGATCACTCTCATGACATGTTAAATAGAAAACTAAACATTTGGTTGACCCTGGCTGACCATGGTATACCATATACCCACTAAATTAAAAAACCCCTAAAGAAAAATCAAACATTATCTTAAACTTTAACATGGCTCAATAAAACTACTTTATGAAACCTCTTCCAATGCATTTTAAATATCATTTAGAGTAAAATCCTATGACTTTGTTTAACCTGGTTGAACAAACCAACGAAGGTTGACAAAAATGCCCCTTAAGGGTCCAAATATACATTTCAAACCAAAATACTTCACCATTTTATGGGACCACCTCTATTTGGTCCAAAATAGGTCCAAAATATCATTTATAAATTGTTAGACTTAACCCTAACTCTTAGTCCATCCTTCGACCAAACCTACCATACGATCAACCTATTCCAAATCCAGTGCTTTAGGCATTTCCAAACAAATTTGAACTCCCAAAATTATCTCATTGCATGCTTCATGCATACTCAACACTTTCATGAGTCAAACCACCATTGGTTTGACATTTTCAACCCATTTTGAGTGGTCAAACCCATGCATGTAGTCAAATTGTTAACTAAACTTTCAAACCATCGCTCCAAACAACTTATATTTTTTTACAGCAAGCATAATCTGTCTAATCTCCATCCTATTCTGCTTTAATTGGTTTACTGGTCAGCAAGTCAAAAAACTTTTCAAAATGTGTTGAAGTGGGTCAAAATGGCTAAACCCCATCAAGCATCCCATTTCTGATCAAATTTCCTTACTTATGCCACTCAAGTTATCCCCAAAGTTCCCCTAAAATAGCTCTCTAACTTGAGCCAAAGCTTTGGTTGAGCCTAAAATTTAAAATATAGTCCCCTCCCAATAAAAAAACCAACCCAATCCATTCTCATGAACCTTTATTTTTCCCCTAGATTTTAACCACCTAGAACATGTGACAAACATCCAATAGAAGGCCCTAATCAATCCCAACAATCCAAGCTAACCCTAGGGATCAAAATGGCCAAAGCATGGAAAACCTTCATTCAAAAACTTATTCTCTAAGCCTCCTCTAGCCCCAAAATTTTCTCTTCCCCCTCCAAAGATTTCTTAACCCTTAACAAGCATTTTCCCCACCATCCTTAGCCTCTAAAGCTTTCATTGGTGAAGAGAGAGAGAAATAGAGAGAGAAAGAGGAGATCTAATGTTAACTTCTAATCTAGCCCATACCAGCTTTTAGAATCTTTTACAAAGTTGAAGAGGACTTCACTAGAAGAAGAATAAGTCTAAGAACATGAAAATTTGTCCACTAATTGGTAAATTATTTTCATTTTAAGTTTAAAATTCATATTGAAATTGCTTTAAATCTCCAATGCATGGATCCCCCAAAATCTAGATATGGAAGGATTAAGATAGAAAAACCCTATGTTTCAATTTAATGAAATTTGGATAAATATTTTAAAAATATAATCATTTTAAATCCTAGTTTATTTTGAACTAAGGTTTCTAGCAGAATCTGTATAATCTGATTGCATGTGCATCATGATCAGGTAGAGCAAATAGTATTGGATGAAAACATGCATTTGGTAGGTTTCAAATGCGCATCACTTGGAAATGAGGATAGTTGACATGGAAAAATCCATGCCACTAATCACCCACCATTTGAAACCTATACAAGGATTATCCATTAACATTGTTAAGTAACATGCGATCACACGTCGCGTGTCATGACATGCATATGGCTTCCAGAATGCCGTGTGCCTCGCCACTACCAAACAATTGTGCACACGTAATGAATCACCTCCGTAGTGCAGTAGCAATTTAAAACAAAAATAATAAGATTTAAAAATCAATTTTAATACTCTTACATTCAAAAAAGAACAAAAAAAATTGATATTCCACAATGTTAAGTTATTTTAGATGTATTGATTAGAGCGTGAGCACTACTTTTTTCTACAAATATTTTTAAGTCATTTTGATCTTTGTATTATGAGAAATTTAGATATGTTTGAAATTAGTTTATATTGATTTTCTGATGATCTAGTAGTCAAACTGAGTATATTTTTTTTATGAATGATTTTTGAGCATTTTATACACCCCTAATAATTTTTATAGGTCATGGTATGCTCAGGATTATTATGAAAGAAATTTTCAAGATAATGTATTAATTTTAGACCCATAACTTTAAAAATTCATAATTGCCAAAATAGTAAGAATCTTCCTTTCATTTTTTTGTTGTGTGCTTATGTATGTGTAATGGTTAGCTAGACAAAATTTTAAACCCATCAGAACACTATTGACACCTTGAAAAATAATTAAGGGATTTGTTCAACGAATTTTGAAAAATACTAAGAAATTTTTCACACACCCAATAGGGCTAAAAGTTTAGAACAATGAACTTAGTGGCATTGTAAACCTTAGATTTAAATTTCACTCATGTTTGGCTTGATTTGACAATAAAATTAAGCAAAACAAAATATGCCTTTTTTTTGGGTGCGAGAACTTCCAAAAATTATAAGAAATTCAAACTAAATTATAAAAATAAAATTAGGGATCAAACACTCATAATTAAATGCCCTATCTAAGAAAAATAAAACACCCAAGATCAGCCTTCAAAATTAATCATAATCTAATATTAAGTGAAATTTAATAATAATAATAATAATAATATACCAAAATCCCAAAATAAAATAAAAAAGTTTGAATCATCCCCATAAGTCATTCTTGAATATTGGGAAAAATTTCAAGTAATTTATATTAAATTTGGAGAAAAAGTAAGAAAATACCTATAATTGTATAATTAAATAAATGTATAAACAATTAAAAAAAAGTCATAACTAAACATTAAAAACTCCAAATTAAGCAAACATAAATCCATCAAAATCATTTATGGGTCTACTATTTAAGAAAAATATCAAATCATCAAAATTCTTTAAAATTAAGAAAAGTCAAAATTTTTGTTAACCATAGTTCAATTAAACACTCAAACTTTAAAAATTCATAACTAATTGTAAAAAAATTTAAATCCAATAAACTTTTTATAATTTTATTCTTATTAGGGTCTAATATTTATTAAAATTTTAAAAATTCTAAAATTTAATATAAATAAAAAAGTCAACAAATGGATCGCTTATTTAATATATTAAGATATTCAATTAAATACTAAAAATCAATAAATAGTCAAATTTTCTTAATTAAATAAAGTTATAACATTAAAGTGTGCAACCATCATTCCATCAATGAAGATTTTAGGATGGCCTACCTTAGGCTGCAGGGTTAAGTGTCCTGAGGAGACCTTAGGTCCTTATGCATGTTACGACAATGCCATGAATAAGTTTGATGGATTATAAACTCTAAATCCTAAGCTTAGTTAACCATTTCCAAGATAATTATGATCCTAAATACTTTAGCCAACAAACTAAATCCAACCTAAATCTAAAGAAAATTGTTGGGTAACCCGGGCATACGAGGCTATTAAGTTAGCCCCAATGAGGGTGAAACAAATTTCGCAACCTTGGTGTAAATAAAGATACTTACTTTTCAACATAATTAATTAACCCTAAATAACTAATTAATGGAAGCCTCCATATCTTATGTACATTCCATTTTGGAGAACATAAGCGCATTAAATTTTAAGTTTAAGCACTAAAACACCTAAGTTAAATTTTAGGCCTTAAAGAACTAATAATTAACCAACCTCAAAATTTAAAATTTATTATAAAATTAACATCAAATTACCATACTTAAACTCAAATTTAATTTCCCTTGACTTATAAAAAACTAAAAGATAACATTAGGAAACTCCAAATAATAATCCATTCAGGATACATTCAAACAACACCACCTGAAGCACAGACTATAGATGGTTTATTAGGACAACTAATCCAAATTTTAGGCTAGGACATTGTCCTTTTATGCTTTCTTTACTTTATTATGCGATATGGATTTTATATGGTTTTTTAAGCACACTAGTTATTATGATTTGTTTTGATCTATGATGTATATGATGTGATGTTCCTTTTACCATGCTACCTGTGTTGTGATATGTGATGGATGCTATATTTTCTTAGGTTAATATGATATAGATGCTAATGAAGTTTTTTTTCCAAATGGTCATGCTTATGCAGGGCTATAAAAATGGGGTGCTAAATAAAATTTTTCTAACTAAATTTTTTGTAGGTACTAAAAATACTTAGCCACCTAAAAAAAGACCTTGGCCAAGTTAATATGCTTGCTCAAATATGAGCAATTTACTATATAAATGATTTGGATTTTTTATGACTCCATATATGAACTACATAGTATAATTTATAGGTTAAATTATATTCATTTTAACATTTTTATATGTAAATTTAAATTTCAAAGAGTTATGAATGTTAATTTAAAATGGTATATCAATATATAATTTTGAATCCAAAGAGGAAGGAAACACCCCTTTGAGGAGGTGTTCCTTCCAATTTGAGATCCAAATTAGGATGACTTTAAATCGAAAGAGAATAGAAATATCCCTTTAAGAGGAGTTCTTTCTTTTGGATATTGACCCAATGAATCCATGTAACCCAAAAGAATAAAGCTAAAGAAGTGGAGATAAAAGAAAATTCATATTTTAAAACTTGCATCATTCATTAGAATTAGAATCTAGGTTTATTATTAGTGGAGCACAACCACTTTTAATTTGTACTAACCCTAGGTCATAACTAAATGGCGCTCACTACATGGCTTTTATGCTCATTTGCTATGATTGAATGATGTGGTGATTTCATAAAATTATAATTTTTAGAAATTGACTGCTTTTTTTAGGTTTCTTACTTTCTTGTGATATTTCACTTTAGCCTGGAACACTATTAGGCTCTTAAGGACAAAAAATCTTCTAGCTATAATTAAAAAAAAATTATTCTTGAAAAGAAAGACAAACATTTCCTAAGAAGTAAGATTGGGAACCCAAGGGATTTTTCATGCATTCATATTTACCTTCTCTCCTTGTAAGGCACCTTCCCGCTTGTAGGTCATGAAATACCACCTATCTTATTAGAATACAGTTTTGTCAAGAGAATTTTGCGCATCTTAAAAAAAAAATTTATTTTCTAAGACTAATTTTTAAAGTTCATTTTACTTATTTTTACTTAAAAGGTTAATTAGCATGCATTTCATTATAAACTAACTAAAAAAATAAATTTTAATAGCAATGAGCAAAAGCCTGCCATACATAAGTAAATGAGCAAATTTGGAAATTCATTATACTCGATCCCAATTTCTCAAAAACATTAAAAATGAACATTACCCATCTTATATAAGATTAGATACATGATTTTCAAGCACCTAGGTGATTTAATTGGCTCTCTAATTAGCGATGAGGTAAACCCAAAATTACAGGCTATTAGATAGGTTCGGGTCATTATTGTTGATTACCCTAATTAGATTTTAAATCTAAGGAGACCCAAAATCATAAGTCCCAAACATTGGGAATTTAATTCCAACCTTATAATAAAACAAAAATTAAAACTAACCTCATCCAAAAGTTAAAGAGCGTCATAAAATAGATTCCGCTATTTTCAACTGTTTCAAAATTCTAAAAATATTACTTAGTTCTCATCCTTTTGCCTCCAAAATAAATGTTCAAAATTAACCCAATCCCTATTGAAATTCCAATCTAATTCTCTTCATTCACTTTTAGAAAATCCAAAATAGAATTTATGTCATTATGTTCTTTGAGAGTATTCCTCAGAAGCCTACTCTTCCTATGCTATAATTAACTATGAGGGCTTACCATTATGAGATATTTAAGACCATAGATAAATTAAACACCCATCTATTTAGCTTGTATATAGAACGATTGAAAAGTTATTCTCTTTGTAAAAATCAAACTCAAGAATAATTATTATGATAATGTTTAAAATGTTTAATAACAAATGATGCCTCCCTTTTTACCAAAAAAGTATACCATATCTAATTAAAATATTTAAATATGAAAATAAAGATAAATATATCTAGATTATTATTGTTGGATATTCATTCAAATGCCATATCGACCCTTTTGGGTCATATGTAGTTCATTATGATAATCTTACTATAATAATTAATGATAAACCATTTTAACTATCCTAGTCATCTATATGGATGAATGTCATTTTGATTCTTATGAGTCGTATGAAATTCTCTCTTAAGCTTGATTATGATAGTCAAGATAAACTATATAGTTTCATAACCTGAACCCATTAGAGAAGGGTATTTTTATCTCTTGAGGAGTTATATCATTCATGATAATGAGTGTGGCTATAAAACAAAAAATCCAAAAGTCTATGTTTGAATTTTCCCAAAGAAAATAATTATAATTGATTTGCACTTTCCCACAAAGTTAGCAAACAACAACACAATAGGCATAAGGGTTTAAGAACTATAATAGCTTTAATGTAATTCTTTGGACTGAAAATATCATCATTCAAACCCAATTCATTATAAAACTTCAACAACAACAAAAATTAATGCATCAATACTTTCTTTTATTTATTCAAAAATTTCTTATGATACATATTCCATCATAATACTTCTTGAGATATCATCCATTAATATGCAATATGAGATGAATTTTTTACAATCTTCTGACTGATACAATCTTCCACAATAAAATTTCTTTAACACAAACAGACCACTTAATCAAACTCTTAAAATCTTAATTTTATTAGCTTCATAGGTAGATAATATATTATGATCTATGGATCCTATAGTACTATCTAAATAAATCTATCAATATAGGGTCCTAGACCATTTTGCTTGCATAAGATTAATTTAAATAAACTCTTTGTTTGTTCAAAGTTTATGAAGAGGATGGTATAATATGATCTTCATAAGAATTGTGACTCGGAGCATTGTATTGACCTGTTTAAATGAATTTTGGTAATACAAGTTATTTATTTATTCATATAGTGTCATTGGGATCTTCCAATATGATATCAAATCTGATTTGACACCTTGTTTTTAATTCCCAAAATAGGTAAATATTAATATATATAAAAAAGTTTTGTATTGCAAGCACAAGTTCTCCTAGTATGAACAATATAAATTTTAGGTTTACCTTTTTTTTTAAGGAATGCTAAGCTTTTAGCAGTTTAAATTTTAATTATTGATTTTTCAGGTATGATATATATCATATTATATAATTAGTTATTAAAATTTTGAATTTAAAATTTTCTTAATTAATCTTGCTTGATTTTTAAAATTTATTTTGGGCTTAAGAAAAATGGCACGAATGCACGAATCCTACTTTGCAGCCATAGGATTCCATTTCCCTTAAGTCAGATTGTAATTAACTAGATTTTCCCTAAGAGTTGTGTCAGGGTTTATAAATCTGAGGTTCTTACTTCCTATGAGTGCAAGTGCCCATAGTTAATTACCCCTATTACTACGTAAGAGATAACTCTCGATTAAGGATAAAATAATTTCAGATAATTTTAATCTCAATAATGGGGAAAATGGGGGTAAACCTGATCAAGATCCCATTGATCGTAGTGTCTAAGAAATCTGATTAGCAGCTATGGGTTACCTCCTCTCTGGGATCCCGAGTAGACTGAAGTGGTTAGATGTTGATTTCAGTTTTAATTTACTTTGAGTTGGGGCTTACTACTTCCTTAGAAGTTGCTCGTTAATTTATTTAGTTTGGGGCTTATGGCTCCAATTAGGAGTTGCATGTTAATTTATTTAGTTTGGGGCTTATGGCTCCAAATAGGAGTTGCCTGATAACATATTTAGTTTGGGGCTTACGTCTCCAATTAGGAGTTGCCCGGATAATGGGATTTATGGCCTCTTTTAGAGGTAGCACGATGAATTTTGATAGGATAGGTCTTATGGCTTCCTTAAAAGTTTCTTAACGGTAAATCTTATGACCTAGCCCTATAAGCTAAGTGGCCCGTCTTGTGGGTCTTACAACCTAGTCCTTTTAGACTAGGATGCCTAAGAATTTTAATTGTTTGGGTAGGACTTATGGCTTCCCTTAGGAAGTAGCCTGAAAAGCGGGTCTTACAACTTAATCGTTTAGACTAAGATGCCCATAGGTTTAAATTTGATTGTTTAGGGTTTAGGATCATTACTATTTATTTAGCAAATTTTTTAAAATGTGGGGCTTACGACTTCAGTAAGAAGTTGCCCGAAAGCGGCTCTTACAACCTAATCCTATAGACTAGGATACCCAAGTGCGGGGTCTAGGTTTCTATTATCACCTAAACACTTACCTCAGATGTTGGACTTACTACTTCTATTAGAAGTGGCCGGGGGTTTTAATTGGGTTTAGGGGTTAAGTAAATTTCTACCTAAAACTTTCCCCTAAGGTCGGACTTACGACTTTCCTACGAAAGTTGCCGGTAGTGGGTCTTACAACCATGTTCCTATGAATGAGGCTGACCAATAAATTTGAATTTTGTTATTTGGAGATTTGTTCTGAAGTTGTTAGAGTTGGTTTAGTTTATAATTTTGATGCTTCAGAGTTTTGACACTAGTCTTACTGTTTTAGTTGTTTTGATTTGTGCTCGTAGTCTTTTTCCCACTACAGTAGTCCACTTCTCTACCTGTTTCTTATTTTTTTAGCAGTTTTGCTCTACTAGCTTTTTTCGTACTTAGTTTTTCTTGCTTTCGAGTTCTACCTGCAATAGCTTAGATTTATCAGCATTCATTCAATTTATTTATGATATGCTGACATTTCATTTATTTGTTTGCAGGTGTTCGTAGCCAGTAGTTGCAGTTTTTGAGGCTTTCAATTGCAAAAGATAGAGCCTACAAGTAGCCGTAGAAGCTTGTATATGAGAGCTTTGTAGAGTAGTTTGTAGAGTTCAGTTGAGAGTTTTTTTGGAGAGTTTGAGAGTTTGAGAAAATCCCAAAAAGAGTTACATGAGCCAAGAGATTTAAGAAGTTTGAGAGTTTTGAGAAAATCCCAAAAATTAATGTTGTATATGTGAATTAATTAAAACTATCCTTTTTTTTATTTCTCATCTTTCCTTTTTTTTAATTGATTGAATTAAAAAAAAAATCTCAAAATTTTGAAATAATACCTCTTTGGACCTCAATTTTATTAATCAAAATTAATTAATTTTGGATTAATTAATTTCAATTAATCAAATTAAATAACTTTATACTCAATTTTAATTGAGATTAAGTAATTTTAACTAATTAGATTTGACTTGCTATGCAATTATTTTAATAAGGAAAACTCCTATAATTTCTCAAAAAATTTTGGCAGCCTCTCAGCATCTCCTCCCCACCGAGGAGAAATCGGGATGGCACCAACATAATTCTTCTTACCCAGACCTAAGGTCGACGGTGTAGGGTCTTTGATTTCAAACCATCTCACCAGGATCTAAGATCGACTATGTGAGGTCTTCAATTTTTAAAACCATCTGCCCAAATTAAAAATCAACGGCGTAGGTCTTCGATTTCAAACCATCCCGGTCGGACCTAAGGAACGACGATCGGGGTCTTCGACACCTGTTTAAAATTTTTTATTTCTTTTCATTTTTAGTTCTTTTTTTTACATATAATATTATATAAAATGTATATATATATATACACATATATATCAATAATGATATATATTATGCTATATATAATATATATATTATATATATATATACATAAATATAATATATCTTATAATATAATATAGCTTATATATAAATATATAGAGAGGGAGAGACGAATCGGGAGAAGCCCGATCGGGCTAGGGCCGGCCACGCACGAGGGAGGGAGAAGTTCGGTCGCACACGAGGGAGGTTGATGCGTCGGCTTCGGCCCTTGGACCCATGGCTAGGTTGGTCAGAAATGGAGCATCGTCAGACAGCCACGAAGAGATCCGAAGTTGAACAGCCTGCTAGAACTGAAGAAGCAAAGTCGGGCGACAGTAAAGGAGTTGAAGAGAAGCGAATCGTGCAATCTTTGTATCAGTTGCAAAGGAATGAAGTCGGACGACACCGAAGGAACTAAAAATCAAAGTTGAATGGCGATGGGGAGTTGGATAAGCGGCGCGTGCAATCTTTTTGCTTCCTCTGATGCGACGGGCTCGAACATCAATGACGAAGGGAGAAGATGAAAGGCCAAACCTAGACTTCTCCCAAAGCAATGAAGTCATGAAGTAACAATGGAGTTGAAGGGGCGAAACAAATGAGCGTAAGTTTTTTTCTTTGAATTTTGTCTTTTTATTATTTTGAATTATCGGTGTCTCTGAAGAGGTGCATTTTTTTTCGGTTAAGTGGGGCCGACTGAGGAGGTTGCTGGTTTGATGTTTTTGTTCTAATTTTTTTTAAGTCAACAAATTTCCTCCCAATAAATTTGTTGTGTTACTTTCACACAAGAAATTTGTTACAAATTTTTATCATGTGATTTAAATCCTTTATATATGTTGATGAAAAATAGCTCGACCCTTAAGTTTATGAGCTCAAGAAATTTCAAAGGTTCGGCCCTTAGGATTATTGAACCAATGGGTTTTAGCTTGACCCTTAGGTTTATGAGCTTAGAAGATTTCGGAGGTTTGGCCCTTAGACTTATTGAACCTCGTGGGTTTTAGCTCGACCCTTAAGTTTATGAGCATAGGAAATTTCAAAGTTTGGCCCTTAGGCTTATTGAACTTTGTGAATTTTAGCTCGACCCTTAGGTTTATGAGCATAGAAAATTTCAAAGGTTCAGCCCTTAGGCTTATCGAACCAATGGGTTTAGCTCGACCCTTAGGTTTATGATCATAGAGGATTTCAAAGTTCGGCCCTTAGGCTTGTTGAACTTTGTGAATTTTAGCTCGACCCTTAGGTTTATGAGCTTTAGAAGACTTTTAAAGTTTGGCCCTTAGGCTTATTGAACTTTATAGATTTAGCTGAACCCTTAGGTTTATGAACTTAGAAGATTTCAAAGTTCGGCCCTTAGGCTTATTGAACTTTGTGGATTTTAGCTCGACCCTTAAGTTTGTGAGCATAAAAGATTTTCAAAATTCGGCCCTTAGGCTTGTTGAACATTATGGATTTAGCTTAACCTTTAGGTTCATGAGCGTATAAGATTTCAAAGTTTGGCCCTTAGGCTTCTTGAACTTTATGAATTTAGGTCGACCATTAGGTTTATGAGCTTAGAAGATTTTAAAGTTTAGCCTTTAGGATTATTGAACTTTGGGGATTACCTCGATCCTTATATTTATGAGCATAGGAGATTTAAAGGTTCATCCCTTAGGCTTATTAAACCTTGTGGACTTAGCTCGACCCTTAGGTTTATGAGCGTATAAGATTTCAAAGTTTGTCCCTTAGGATTTTGGAACTTTATGGGTTTTAGCTCGACCCTTAGGTTTATGAGCATAAAAGATTTTCAAAATTCGACCCTTAGACTTGTTAAACTTTATGGATTTAGCCTGACCTATAGGTTTATGTGCATAAAAGATTTTGAAGTTTGGCCTTTAGTCTTGTTGAACTTCAGGAATTTAGCTCGAACCTTTGGTTTATGAGCATAAAATATTTTAAAGGTTTGCCCCTTAGGCTTATTGAACCAATAGGTTTTTGCTCAACCCTTAGGTTTATGAGCATAAAAGATTTTGAAGTTCTGCCTTTAGGCTTGTTAAACTTCAGGGATTTAGCTCGACCATTAGGTTTATGAGCATATAAGATTTTAAAGTTCGGCCTTTAGGCATATTGAACTTTGAGGATTTTAGCTCGACCCTTAAGTTTGTGAGCATAGAAAATTTTGAAGGTTCGGCCCTTAGGCTTATTGAACCAACGGGTTTAGCTCGATGCTTAGGTTTATGAGCTTATAAGATTTCAAAGGTTTGACCCTTAGGCTTATTGAACCAATGGTTTTAGCTCAACCCTTAGGTTTATGAGCATAGATATTTTCATAATTGCCTTATTTTTATTTGGTAAAGTGGATAGAATTTTCTCTTTATTTTTCAGGAAGGGATTGAATTTATCTCCTGCATTGCAGGAGATTATAAAAATGCCTCCTGTCTTTTAGGAGGAAAGGGGATTTTATTTTACTCCTTATAGGGGAAATATAAAAATTATCTTTTATCTTTTAGGAGGGGATTTAGATAACTATTGCCTGGTAGGAAGATTTTCATACATAACATTCCTTTATGTATGATATTTCTTTAGAAATTGACCATTAATTAGTGGCATAGGTCTTTGACCATCTATGTCTATGAGTTGATAGGCACCGCCTTCATACACTATTTCAATAATGAAGGGTCCTTCCCACATTGGATCAAATTTTCTGCCATGGAGATGGTGAGGGATTAGAGGTCTTCGATGAACTAAAACAAGTTCACCTTCCTTAAAGCTTCTAGGACGAACCATTCAATTTTGGGCCCTAATCATTCTTTCTTTATAGGATTCTAGGCTTTGTTGAGTTTGAAGTCAAACTTCATCAAGAGCTTCAAGTTTTTCAAGTCGTAGAAGATCATTTTCTTCCTTGGTTAATTCATATTGAACAGCAATACGAAGAGATGGTAACTCAACCTCCAGCGGTAATATTGCTTCGGTTCCAAAAACTAGAGAATATGGGGTGGCTTGGGTTGCAGTTTTATAAGTGGTACGATATGCCCAGAGAGCTTCTGTCAGTTTATCATGCCATTCTATCTTATTTTTAGAGATAATTTTCATGAGCAGCTTAACCAAAGTTTTGTTAAATGCTTCAGCCAAACCATTGGCTCTTGGGTTATGTATCGATGAATAATGCCAATCTATCTTATTGGCGCTCTACAAATTGATAAATTTTGACACTTTTAAAGGCTGTGTCGTTGTCTGATATAATTCGATGAGGTACGCCAAATCGATAAGCAATGTTATCTCGAAAGAATTTCATCACATTATCTGCTTTAACTTCTCATAAGGGAATTGCTTCAGCCCATTTTGAGAAGTAGTCAGTGGCAGCTAAGATGAACCAAGGTCCTAAAGAAGATGGTGGTTCTATAGGACCTATTATATTGGTACCCCAGCTTTCAAATGACCATGATGCTACTGTAGGGTGTAGCAAATTGGGAGGTTGATGCATGATATCTCCATGCACTTGACATTGATGGCACTTTTTAAAATGGTCGATGCAATCTTGAACCATACTTGGCCAGTAGTATCCCATACGTTTGATTTTGATTTTCATTTTTGGTCCAGATTGGTGTGCACCACACAATCCATCATGTACTTCACTTATAAATTTTTGGGATTCATCGGGACCCAAACATCGTAGCAACATTTGATCAAATGATTTACGATATAATGTATCATTCACAAAAGCATATCTTAGTGCTCTTCGTGCTATTTGAGAAGCTATGGATTTATTTTCGGGTAATCTCCCTTCTTTGAAATATCTGATGAATGGATCTCTCCAATCATTTTCATCAGATATAGCCAAACACTCTCGCATTTCTTCCTCTTTATTATCTTGTATGATTGCGGGAGTTAATGCATGCCTGTTTTGAATAGTTATGAGAATTGGAAACTCCCGCAGATTTGCTTGTTCTTTAGCTAACTTTGCCATTGCATCGGCCTTGCCATTTTCACTAAGCATAAATCTAGTGAGATTTACCTCATGAATTTGTTGTAGGAGTTTTAGAGTGTACTCATGATAAGAGATTAATTCAGGCTTATTGATTTTGAAAGCTCCTATTATTTGTTTGATTATGAGTTGAGAATCTCCATATATATGGAGTTTCATAATTTTCATATTAATTGCCAACTCAAGGCCTGCTATTAAGGCTTCATATTCTGCCTCATTATTAGTGCGAGGTTCTGTTAAGCTATATGAATATCGGAGTATTCCTTTTTGGGGTATGATAAATATGAGGCCAATTTCCACTTGTATTGTTGGAAATTTAAGTGGTTTAGATGGTTTTATTGAGGAAGCTCCATCAAAATAGAGCTCCCATTCTTAAAGTATTTCTCCTTCTTCCACTTCAAGTGTTTTCTTATCTGGCAATTCATCATTGAGAGGAGAATCTACAGGTAAAGGATGGGCTGATAGAAAATCTTCTAGTGCCTATCCTTTCACTGCTTTTTGAAACATATAAGTTATGTCAAATTGCATTAGCAAGATAGGCCATTTAGATAGACGACCAGCAAGAGTTATTCTAGTCATTAGAAATTTTAATGGATCCACTTTAGATATTAAAGTGATTTTATAGGATAACATAAAATGATGCAGCTTTTGAGTAGAAAAGATCAATGCTAGGGATTGCTTAATAATTGGTGAATATTTAGATTTTGCCCCTATTAATCATCGACTGATATAATAAAGGGAATTTTCTTTGCCATCTTCATTTGTTTATGCTAGCAATGCTCCAAGTGATTCTTCAAGAGCAGCTGTATATAGGATTAGGAGTTTCCCTGAGATTGGGGCAGCAAGAATTGGAGGATTCAGTAGTTATTGCTTTATACTATTGAATGCTTCTTGACAAGCATCGTCCCACATGAAAGGAGTATCTTTCTTTATTAATTGTGAAAAACGTTGGCATCTACCCGACAGATTATGTATAAATCTTCAGATATATTCCAATCTCAAAATTCGTTAGGGATGTTAAGCCCTATAAAACTGGCCCAAGGCTAACCAAGAGGGGGGGGGGGGGGTGAATTGGTATTTTAAAAAATTCTTTAGGCAAAGCATGAATACAAACCAAATCACAAAAAAAAAAGCACGGAAGAAAATAAATGCGGAAATAGTAAAAAATAAGAACACAAGGGTTTATAGTGGTTCGGTCAACTCGACCTACGTCCACTCCTCGGAGGCGCCCTCTAAGTATTGCACTATAATCGTGACTCTCCTTTAGCCCCCACAGCTTGGCGGAGAAGCCTTTACAAGCACATCTTTTTACCACTCCCGGCAAGGCAGAGAACCTTCCTCCTTTTGCTTCCTCTTGAAGCAGGCAGAGAACCTCGATCTCTTGCTGGAACTTACTTCTCCCAACCCTTCCAAGGACAAAAGACTTTAGGGAAGAAGAAGTGGAACAATGCTTGGAGCAACCCTTGTGAATCCCCTCACAAGCTCCCCCTTACAAGATCCTCTCTTTCTCTCTCTCTCTCTCTCTCTCTCTCTCTCTCCTTTAGGTTTTCTCAGGTCAAGACAGCAGCCAAGGATGTTCAAAAATGTTGAACAAAAGCTCTTAAATAGAAGAGCTTCAAAGAAACTCATTAATTGCAAGTTGCCGACTATATCGTCCAGGACGATATGAAAATAGTCATGGCCGATCAGTACAAATCCCATGAGATTGGCCAGAGCATCGTCCTGAATGCAAACTGGATGATTGAAAATTAGCTTGATCATCCAGGATGATATCACGATCATCCCGGCCGATCAGTTCAAATCAGAGGAAAATTGTCCAGAGCATCACTCTGAATTCAAGCTATCTGATCCCGATCTTCCAGCACATCGCCCTGAATTGGTGCTGGCCGATATTTATCATCTAGAAGTAACTAAGGTTTTTGAATAGATCATCCTAGCCGATCCGACGATCGTTCGGGACGATGAAATCGTATCAATCATCCTTAATTACTTCCTTGATTTGTCTTATTAATTAAGGCATAATTATGAATATCGTCCAAGCCGATTGCCAAAAATACAGAATACCTTAATTGTTTATGGAAGCAATATCTTTCTATTTTGAACATATCATCCAGGCCGATATAAGTATCGTCCAGGATGATTGGCTAATGACGGCTGCCTTAATTAAGAACCCCTGATTAGAACTTCTGTTTTGATCCCAATCATCGAAGCTGATGTAAATATCATCCTGGCCAATTTGAATAAAAACAAAAATACTAACTCTCTCAAGTGTGTGTGTAGGGTTACTTTTCATTAGTCACACCAAAGATTACAATTGACTCAAGAAGGGAAAAAATAAAATTACAGACTGACTCAACCCCAATCTACCCCATCTTGAGCTGGCTCCGTTTCTCAGTCCGATTTTTTATTCTTGAAAAGTCAGTAGTCCTAAAACTACTCCACCTTTTGACATCTCAAAAAGGAGGGAACCATGAACAAAAGCAAACCACAAGATCCTTTTTTTTTATCAAGGCATGATGATGATGTAGTATTCCATGTACTTGATTTTAAAAATTTGTGAGTTAATGAATTAACAGCATCAATAATCCAAAGAATAATACAATATTCGATCATGGTTACCCTTAGCTCGGACTTTCTCTTAGGATAGAATCGTCTTTTGAAATCAATGACCTAACTCAAAGAATCAATTGGATATGAGGAAAAAGAATCCATTCATCACTTGGATTAAGAAAAAATATCTTATAGAATAATGAACCAAAGTAAATTTGTCACAATCAAAAAAAAAATCAAAATCAAGCCTTTAATACATGAAAACTTCTAAGTTTTTAAACGATTTTGAAAGGAGAGAGGAGCTTTATTTTTAGTGGGCTCATTTTATGCCTCTTGTCAATTGATTGGTGCTTGTGCACATCTTTTGCTTTTTGATATATAATTTTTCAATTTGGTGTCATTGCGCATCTTTTGTTGGCATCATTGACCAATTTTTTTTTGCAAGCTCCGTTCTCTTTTACTACTCTTAAAATGTTCTTAGTTGTGAGTATATCTTCTAGATATTAGAGAATAGGGGCTCTCTCTCTAACATGGAGAAGAACTATCCACAATGCAGAATCAATTAACCAATGACAAGAGTAACGAGGAATCTTGATGTGACAAAAAGACTTTAAGTATTATGAATACTAGATATATTTGCTTAAGCTAGTTTAGAAATAGATTTTTGATTAGAAAAGAAAACTATCCCACTAAAATAGGTTAGAGAAGGATACACAATCAACAAAATATTCTTACCATCTAACAGATTAAGAGATGTAAAACATTTACTGCAAATTCTCAAAAGAAAAGATAAGGCATATGATATCAAATCAGGGATGATTTTTTAAGGCTAAAAAGCAATAAAAAAGAAAGCAAGCCAAATTAAACAAAACACAAAAAAGGAAAAGAAAAATAAAGTGCAAAGAGGAAAAACAATTAAAAACCAAATAAAGCAAATAGAAGATCAAGTTTATGCAGTTATGTCAATCACACCCAATATGGTCCTTAAAGAGCTGAAAGTGTCGAAGGCCAGTGGTTTAGTAAAGATGTCAGCTAGTTGATTTTCAGTTGTCACATGGTGTAGCTCAATGTCTCCCTTAGTCATATGGTCTCTAATGAAGTGATGCCTAATGTCAATGTGCTTAGTCCTTGAATGTTGGATAGGATTCTTAGAGATGCATATGGCACTAGTGTTGTCACAAATGATTGAGATGGTGCCTTCAGATAATCCTAAATCCAATACCTATAGTTTCAACCAAAGGACTTGGGCCACACAACTTCCAAGAGCAATATACTCAGCTTCAACAATGGAAAGTGCAACATAATTTTGCTTCCTACTAGACCATGAGACCAAAGATTGTCCTATGAATTGATAAGTCCTTGAAGTACTTTTTCTATCAGCCTTGCATCCTGCAATATCAGAGTCAGAAAATCCAATTATCTCAAAAGAAGTGTTGTGTCTAGGATACCAAATCCCTAAGCTTTGGGTCTCCAAAATATATCTAAAAATTCTCTTAACAGCAGTTAGGTGGGATTCCTTAGGGTCGGCTTGAAATCTAGCACAAAGGCAAACACTAAACATTATGTCGGGTCAACTCACAGTCAAGTAGAGTAAAGATCCAATCATGCCTCTGTACTTCTTCTGATCAACAGACTTATCACTTGGGTCCTTATCCAATGGAACACTAGAAGTCATGGGAGTATTGATTGGCTTAGATTTATCCATCTCATATTTCTTCAAAATGTCCTTTATGTATTTTGTTTGATTAAGAAAGGTTCCATCATCCAATTGTTTTATGCTAAACCCCAAAAAAAGGACAACTCTCCCATCATACTCATCTCAAACTCTCTACTCATTGTTTTAGAGAACTCATCACAAAGTTTTTTATTAGGAGATCCAAAGAGTATATCATCCACACAAATCTGAACAATGTGTAAATCATCTCCAATTTTTTTAAGAAAAAGGGTGGTGTCTACGCTCCCCTTAATAAACTCCCTTTCTAGTAAAAATGTGCTAAGCCTCTCATATCATGCTCTTGGTGCCTACTTTAAACCATACAAAGCCTTTTCTAATTTAAAAACATTATTTGGAAATTAGGAACTCTCAAAACCTTGGGGTTGTTCTACAAACACATCCTCTTTAATTTCCCCATTCAAAAATGAACTATTGACATCCATTTGATAAAGCTTAAATCCTTTATAACATGCAAAGGCTAATAGCACTCTAATGGCTTCCAATCTAGCTACAAGGGCAAATGTCTCCTTAAAATCTATCCCTTCTATTTGGTTATACCCCTTAGCCACCAATCTTGCTTTATTCCTAACCAACACTCCTGAATCATTCACCTTGTTCTTAAAAACCCACTTTGTCCAACTACACTTTGTCCCTTTGGTCTTTCTACAAGCTCCCAAACTTAATTCCTAACAAATTGGTTCAACTCCTCCTGCATGGCTAAAATCCAAAACTCATCAGTAAGGGCTTGGTTTATGTTGGTGGATTCAGTCATTGAGATAAAGGCAGAGTGGTTCACCTCCTTCCTAAGTCCATGTCTAGTCTTAACTCTATTAGAAGGGTCTCCTAAGATCAAATCCTTAGGGCGACTTGTAGAGTATCTCCAATCTCTAGGTAAGGTCTGAGAAGGTCCAACCCTTTCCTCTAGATCTAAATTTTCTACTGCTTGGGTGACATCTCCTACTCCTTCTATGTTTTGGTGACTTACTTCCTTCTCTAAATTTTCTACTCCACTAGTAATCTCTCTAATATCATCATCATCATCAACTCCATGCTTTTTATGATCAGACTCATCAAATACTATATGGATAGTCTCTTCCACCACTAAAGATCTCTTATTAAACACCCTAAAAGACTTCCTAACACTAGAATATCCCAAGAATACTCCTTCATATGATTTAGGATCAAATTTTCCCAAGTGAGACTTCCCATTATTGTGAATAAAAACCATTCAACCAAAGATATGAAGGTGGGAAAGATTGGGTGTCCTACCATTAAGAATCTAATTGGGTGTCTTTTCTAATTTGGCTCTAACGTTCACCCTATTCAACACATAACAAGCTGTGTTAACCGCTTCAGCCCAAAAGTATTTTGGAAGTGAATACTTAGCAAGCATGGCTCTAGCGGCTTCCACCAAGGTTCGGTTCTTCCTTTCAACTACCCCGTTCTGCTGAGGGGTCCTAGGAGCTGAGAAATTCTGGCTAATCCCCTTATCCTCATAAAAATCTCCAAAGTTTTCATTCTCAAACTCTCCCCCATGATCACTATGGATGGCCAAGATCTCACAACCTAGCTTTTTCTGAATCCAAGTAGAAAATGTTTTAAACTCTTTAAAAGACTCATTTTTATGTGTAAGAAATCTAGTCCAAGTGAACCTTGAGTAGTCATCAACAATCACAAAACCATAGACTTTACCTCCCAAGCTGGCAGTGTTAATGGGTCCAAAAAAATCCATGTGCAGCACTTCTAAAGGTCTAGAGGTGCTAATTTCCTTACTGGGGTGAAAGGTGGAGTGGACTTGCTTTCCTAGTTGACAGGCATCACAAAGGCGGTCTTTTGAAAACTTGAGTTTGGGGACACCTCTAACTAGGTTCTTTTGAGTCACTTTCCTAAGGGTTTTTATACTTGCATGACATAGTCTTCGATGCCACAACCATGAATCATCAATCACTATTTTTATGCAAAATGAAGCAGCACATTCAATGTTATTTAAATCAAGCATGAAGACGTTGTTAATCCTCTTTCCCTGCAAAATAGTGTTGTTACTTAAACTTACAATGCATGAATTTGCAAAGAATTGCACGATGAAGCCTTTGTCACAGAGTTGACTGATGCTGAGTAGGTTATGCTTCAACCCATCTACAAGCAAAACATTTTTAATCATAAGTTCTTGGAATTACCAATTATACCTATGCCTAACACCTTCTTGGTGGTGTTGTCTCTAAGAGTAACCTTGCCTCCAGTCCTGGACTCCAGCGAAACAAATTGATTTGCATCACCAGTCATATGTCGAGAGAAATCACTATCCAAGTACCACATACTCTCATGAGGTCTTTTGTGAGAGTCCACCTACAAAATTATCAAATGTTAGATTTAGGAACCCAAGCAGGTTTATGTTCCGTCTTATGAAGAGTAGAATGCAATGCATGTGTGGTATGCTATGAATCATGCACCTTGGGTCTCCACACCCAATGTGTACTATAGTGAACAGTGCAAGTGTGTGAGATGTGTCCTAGCATGCCACATGAAAAACATCTAACTCCAGGAAAAGGGTTTCTTAAATGGTTTGAGTTATAATGCCTCTTCCTAGGTTTTGACTTTGGATTCAAAGTGAGAGTCTTCCAATTTCCCTTAAGTGAGTCCAAATCATTTTTAAGCCTCAAGTTATTATATTTTAAGATATCATTATCAACCCTCAAATCTTTTTCTATCTCATTAGATTTCTTAAAATCAGATTTAAGTGAGGTATGTGAAACTTTTAATGCATCATGTTCATCAATTAATTCCAAATTTATTTTGTTTAAATCATCAAATTCATCATGTAGAGCCATGTGATTTGAATCAATCATAGAATGATCTTTGAGAATAATTTAATATTCTTTTTGTAAATTCAAAAGCTCTAACTTTAAACTAGCATGAGTCTTCTTGAGTTTTTTGTATGATGCATGGATTTTCTCACAAATTTCAAACAATTGATCATAAGTTGGTTTACATACATCTTCCTTATCACTTTGCTCAAGATGGTCTTCCCCCATTAAGCACAGGTTTGTTGACTCTTCCTCAGGTTCAGTCTCAGAAGAATCTGATGCAGATTCTGCCCATAATGCTTTTTGAACTTTTTCTTATCCTTCATGAACTTGGATTTGTCCTCACCCTTTTTATTTTCTTTGCTTGAGTGATCTTGAAGTGTAGGACAATCAACTTTCACATGTCCAGGCTTCCTGCATTCATAACAAACAATATCATAAGATCCTTTAGATTATTTGTTATCCTTACCTTTTCTCCAATGATGCTTTTGCTTCTTCCTTAGAAAGTTTCTGAATTGCCTTAAGATGAAGGCAACTTCATCACTCTCAGACCCGGAAGAATCGGAGTTAGATTTGTGTGCCTTCAGTGCCACCGTTTTCTCTTTCTTTTTCTCACCTGTATTAAGATTTCTTTGATTCACCTCTTGCTCGTAAGCAATGAGTGAGCCAAGTAAGTTGTCAATCGAATATGTGTTCAAATCCTTAGATTCAGTTATAGCAGTAATTTTTGCATCAAAAGAGGATGGAAAGCATCGTAAAATCTTATTTACTTTTTCAAAATTTGAAAGCTCTCTTCCTAAGGCATGCAAAGAAGTAATAATCTGAGTCAATCTTGTATACATTTTGAAAATTGATTCATGATGTTTCATACAGAAAAGTTCATAGTCATGCAAGAGAATGTTCAAACGAGATTATTTTACTTCATTGGTTCCTTCATAAGTGATACACAGTTTAACCCAAATTTCTTTACCAGTTTTGCAAGTGGAGACTCGCATGTAATCCTCGGACTTTAAAGCACAGAAAAAATAGTTCAAACATTTTGCATTCAACTGAGCTAAATCTCTTTCATCAAAAGTCCATTCAGCAAAAGTAACTTCTATTTTAATTTTGTTAATTTCACAAGAAGGTGGAGAATACCCTTCTTTAATAAGCATCCATATGCGATAATCAGTAGATTGTAAAAATGTTGACATGCAGGTTTTCCAAAAATCAAAAGGTAGTTATCAAACAAGGGAGGTCATGTAATTGAATAACCTTCAGTAGTGTTTCTATTCCCAAAGTTAGCCAAGGATCAAATTCAAAAAGTTTTCAAACTTAAATTTTTGAATCTCGCTCTGATACCACTTGAAACTTCGTTAGGGATGTTAAGCCCTATAGAACTAGCCCAAGGCTAACCAAGAGGGGGGGGGGTGGTGAATTGGTATTTTAAAAAATTCTTTAGGCAAAGCATGAATACAAACCAAATCACCACAAAAAAAATAAGCGAGGAAGAAAATAAATGCGGAAGCAGTAAAAAATAAGAACACAAGGGTTTATAGTGGTTTGGTCAACTCGACCTACGTCTACTCCCCGGAGGAGCCCTCCGAGTATTGCACTACAATCGTGACTCTCCTTTAGCCCCCACAGCTAGGCGGAGAAACCTTTACAAGCACCTCTTTTTGCCACACCCGGCAAGACAGAGAACCTTCCTCCTTTTTCTTCCTCCTAAAGCAGGCAGAGAATCTTGATCGCTTGCTAGAACTTACCTCTCCCAACCCTTCCAAGGACAAGAGAATCTAGGGAAGAAGAAGTGGAACAATGCTTGGAGCAACCTTTGTGAATCCCCTCACAAGCTCCCCCTCACAAGATCCTCTCTCTCTCTCTCTCTCTCTCTCCCTCTCTCTCTCTCTCTCCTTTAGGTTTTCTCAGGTCAAGATAATAGCCAAGGATGTTCAAAAACATTGTATAAGAGCTCTTAAATAGAAGAGCTTCAAAGGAGCTCATTAATTGCAAGTTGCTGACTATATCGTCCAGGACGATATGGAAATCATCCTGGCCGATCATTACAAATCCCAAGAGATCGAGCAGAGCATCGCCCTGAATGCAAACTGGATGATTAAAAATTGGCTTGATGGTCCAGGATGATATCACAATCATCCCGGCCAATCAGTTCAAATTAGAGAAAAATCGTCTAGAGCATCGCCTTGAATTCTAGCTATCCGATCCTGATCATCCAGCACATCGCCCTGAATTAGTGCTGGCCGATATTTATCGTCCAGAAGTAACTAAGGTTTTTGAATAGATCATCCTCCCCGATCCTGCAATCGTCCAGGATGATGTGATCGTATCAATCATCCTTAATTACTTCCTTAATTTGTATAATTAATTAAGGCATAATTATGAATATCGTTCGGCCGATCCAAGATCAGCCTGACCGATTGCCAAAAATACAGAATACCTTAATTATTTATGGTGACAATATCTTTCTATTTTGAGCATATCGTCAAGGCCGATACAAGTATCATCCATGATGATTGGCTAATGACGGCTGCCTTAATTAAGAACCCCTGATTAGAACTTCTATTTTGAGCCCAATCGTCTAAGCCGATGAAAATATTGTCCTGGCCGATTTGATTAAAAACAGAAATTCTAACTCTATCAAGTGTGTGTGTGTGTAGGGTTACTTTGTATTTATCACACCAAAGATTACAATTGACTCAAAAAGGGAAAAAATAAAATTACATACTGACTCAACCCCAATCTACCCCATCTTGAGCTGGCTCCGTTTTTCCGTCCGATTTTTTATTCCTGAAAATTCAGTAGTAAAAGACAGTTCAAGACAAGTAAGAGTGTTTGCCAATCATCAAAATATGGTTCATAGACCTGAATTTGCAACACAATTATCTTTGTAATGAATGAAGCTTTCTTAGAGTTTTCAGAGGTGGCATTTCTATTATTGTATGAATTTAATCCAGATCAATTTCGATCCGTTTATGGCGTATAATAAATCTGAGAAATTTATCGGATGACACACTAAAAGCACATTTAAGTGGATTCATTTTCAAATTAAATTTGTGAATCCTTTCAAATATAATTTTGAGATCATTTCATGTTCATGTTGATCTTTGCTTTTTATAACTAAATCATCCACATGACATTCTACATGCTTATGGATGAGATCATCAAAGATTCAAGTCATCGCTCTTTGGTAGGAAGCTCCAGCATTTTCAAGACGAATGACATCACTTTGTAGCAATATATTCCAATGGTGGTTCGTAATGAGGTATGTTTTTCATCCTCCAGATCCATTTAAATTTGATTATAATCTGATGATCCATTCATGAATAAGAACATGTCATGATTCGATGTGTTATCGACCATAAGTTCTGCATTGGGCAGTGGAAAATCATTTTTTGGGTCTGCTTTGTTCAAATCCTGATAGTCTATACTGACACAAAATTGACCATTCTTTTTCTTTACTGGAACGAATTTGGCAATCCAGTTAGCATACTTCTCTTCATGAATAAAACCAGCTTCAATAAGCTTCTTGGTTTCAGCAATGACTTGTTCTTCAATTTCAAGTCGCATTTGCCTGGGTGCTTGCTTAACAGGCAGTATTTTTGTATCGATGGAGAGTTTATGCTCTGCCACCTCTGGTGATAAACCAAGCATTTATGTGTAGTTCCATGTGAAACAGTCTTTATATTTGACAAGTAATATTTTTATCTCCTCTGCTTTGTCTTGTGAGAGGTTAGCGCTAATGAATGTAGGTTTTGGATCTTCTTCAGTACCCAAGTTTATTTCTTTGATCTCATCCACAGTAGCTTGGCCACCTTCTTTAAACTCTTTTGGGGCTTCTTTCAGATTCACATTTAAATCTTTAGCTTGATTTTTGGGTTATGGTGATCTCTCCTCCTTGTCTATAATATTGTAGAAGGTTGCATATGTAAGATGTGGATGTTAAGAGCAGTCCAGATAATGATAGGATGATGCTCGTATAAGGTGTGAATGTCGAGCATATCCAAGACCCCATGATATATATAAGCCATGACCAATAGGTCTTTATGCATGCTCATTGTGCCAAAGTTCTCTGATATAACGAGCTCGTTTGTTTGTTTGCACGAAAAAGATTATTCTTTTTATCTGTTTTCTCATAATGGGTGAAGGGTATTGAGGAAAAATTATCCACATATCTTCATAATCCCATTCATCTTCATTTTCTATTTCATGAGCATTGTTGGATCCATGTTCATTGAGACCTCTTTTGGGGGGAACATAGAAAGTTTTTAACATTTTTATATTTGTATTTGGCGAGGTAGTCAATGTTTTAGAATGTGCCACTGGCATAGGTACTATTTTGATGATATTTGCATATATCAGTTCTTCAAACACCCTTATCATTGAAATTGATACTTTCTGCAATTTCTTAAATATGGAACTAGGTTCTGGGTCCCCTTCCTCCTGAGATTATGTAGTACCCTTAGGCTGATAAACGAATTCTTCTTCTCTTTTAATGGTTGGTTTGTTTGAACATCCTACCTTATTTATGTGATTAACTTCGTAATAAAAAAGGACGGCAGATAGTTCACTCTTTCTTTTCGCTATGACCAAGGGTTTAAAAGTTATAGAGATATCATCTTCTTCGGTATCACTACTGAGATGTGGCACTGAGCAAATTTTATTTGATTTATTAATGTCTTTATCTTTAATCTTTTTCTTGTCTAGTGTAAGAGCCTGAATTTTTGAAGTTCATTGCCTTTTGACTTTTGAGCTATAAAGTACTTGGCATCATAATAAATTTTGACTTCATGCACCAAGAATGGTTGTTCATCCCCATTAATGCAATATTCTTTATTATCTTGAATGTGTTTCATACTTTGATGAAGTGTTGAGGGCATTATACCATACTCATGGAGCCATGGTCTTCCGAGAAGTGCCTTGTATTATGTGTTGGAATCAATGATATGAAATATTATCTCCGTATTAAGTTCCCCAAAGTTCATAGGCAAAACCAAAGATCCTAGGGTTCTTTGTCCTTGCTCGTTGAATCTCTGAAGAAACACAGTGCTTTTATTTAAATAATGGACATCTAGGGCCAACCCTTTGAGCGTCTTGAGGCTCATAAGATTATTAGAAGAACCTAGATTGATCAAAATTTGATTTATTTCAACGTTATTACACTCCGCAGTAACATATAATGGCCGATTATGATCTTCAGTTCCCAATATCAGATCACTATCACAGAAAGTAATTGTAGCGGTACTCTGCATATGCAAAGTATCTTTCATGTTTTGCTCAGCAAAGAATGCCTCATACTATTCAAGATTTTGCAAAGCCTTAATGAGTGTTTCCCGAAGGTTCTTAGACATCAGAAGGGCATCGTAGACACTCAGTAATGTAGGTAATTTGTGGAAATGAGATAATATGTTGTAATCCATATTTGCACTGGCCACCTTGGGTTTAGGAGGCTCTTGTGGAATAACAGCTTCATTGAGTTGAATAGTCTTCTTCTTCCTTTATTTTCTTTTGAGGTGGGAGAACTTTTTTTCCACTTCTCAACTGGATTTGTGTCACCTCTGGAGATGAACTATCTTCAGCTTAAGAATTCTTTGAAATTTTTATATCATCAACTTCCTCAGAGTCTGAACCGCTTCCGAGTTTTAAACTTTTTTCTTTAGGCATGTTCTATCCCTTATGATCATTTTCTTCATCAGGAAAATATAATTCTTCATCTGAGTTAGTGAAAGGTGCTGGTGTTCAGTGAACTTCCTTTGAAAGCATTTTCATATTAGCTTTATAGATAGCAAGAGGTGCATTGCGTCCTCTTGCAGCCCTTCCACCTCGTTCATTCATGACTCGACAAGTTTCAGTTGGAATACTTTCTTCTTTTTTTGACTCCGAGTCAATGAATAAATCAGATATATATTCCTCTAACTTGACAGGACGTCTTGGAGGTTGTTGATATTCATCGATGGAGTCAATGTATTTTTGAGCCTAGGTCTTTTGCTTTATTAATCTCTTCTTATTTCTTCTATGAGATTTTGATCTAGATTTACTCTTCCCATTTTGATCTTTAAAATATTTCAAAGGTTTCTTCTTGCTTGAACTTGGCCCTCCTATCATTGGGTTCTTTGAAGAAAGGATTCTTGGATCTACTTCCAATTCTAATGCACTCTTACGATGAATGCCTTCAATGGCCAATAGGACATTCATTATCTGTTTAGTTTTCTTTGAAATAAAGGTCTCCTAACCACCTTCATCTTCTTGGGGTGCTTTCCCTTTCCCATTCTCTGTGCTTTGACAGGGTGTAAAGGATATAACATTAGTTTTCTCTCTCTTAGGATTAACAAGAACATTGTTAGAGAGTGTATGTTCATAATTCTGATAATTCCTTTTGACCCAATCTTTGAACATGAAACAATCTTCGATTAGGTGACTTATGATCCTATGATACAGACAGTGATTCGAATCATCTGTCATGCCAACTGTTCTGGTCGGCGGGACTCTAGCAATTGAAGGCCAATTTTAGTGCTTGCCTAAAAATCTTTCCCGTACACTCCTTTTTAAAAGAATACGGCTTGTTAATTTTCTCCTGCAAGGTAGGAGGCTTTTTCTTTTCTCTTGTTTGTTTCAACATCTATGGTGGATTCATTGGATCCTCTTTTTCCTTTTTCTCCAAGGAAGACGGGAATGTAGTATTCACCTCACTTCTTTTTGGATCATTCATCTTGATCTATTTTCCTTTCCCTAGTAAATTATTGTTATAGTTGAAGCTGGCACTTCTAGGCTTGAGTAATCTTTCAAATTTGGCTACACGATCAAGTAACTCCTGAATTGTATTGATTGTAGACATCACCAGATATGGAGCCAAATAATCATCTATGTTTCTCAGTAATATCTCAATAGCATGCTTCTCAGTGAGTTGTTGTTCGCATTTCATGCTGAGATTTCTCCATCTGGTTATGTACTCGGTGACTGATTCCACTCTTTTCCTTTTCTCAAGAGCGAGGTCAGCGATAGTCACCTTCTTCGTTTCACTGGAAAATCATTTAATGAACATCCTCTAGTTTGGCAAATGTTCTCACTGAGTTGTTGGGTAACTCATCATACCATTCAAAAGATGTACCTGTTAAACTACTAATAAATTGGCATAGTAACAAAGCGTCATTGTCTTTTATATTTCCACATGTAGCTTTGAATTATGCCAGATGTTGACGAGGATTTGCAGTACCATCAAACAAATTGAACTTTGGCACTATGTACCCCTTTGGATACTTCTCTTGATCATATTCCACTGGATAAGGATAACTTTTTCCCACTAAAGCTTCAGCAGCTTTAGAAGCAATAATGGCTTTAACATTTTGGCTGATGATGTTTTTAATTTAAGATTTGCTAACCATTTCACCTTCTTTAGGAGTTATCTATGTTGGCTCATGTAACTCTTCAAATCTTCTATCAGAAGTGAGCACTATATCAGGAGTAGTTTGAATATTTCCTTGAGTATTTACTACGGGTGGATGGTTAGTTGTAGCCATCATGTCCGGTTGTCCAAACAATTATTTCATCATATTACTCATCTCATCAAGACGAGTATTTAAATGATGGATTTCTAGATCTTTCTTTTCTTACATAGATTGCATTTCCAATTGTAACTTCTTTACAACTTTTTCTGCTTCTTCCTCCTCAACTTCTTCTGGTTGTGGAATTCTATTTATAGATGCTGCTTGTTCTTGGTTATCTCGTAGTTGTTCTTCATTTTGCAAATTCAATACTACACTTCTACGAGTATGCCGTTGATTAGCTCGATCAGGTATATGATCAACCATCCGGATGACTTCAACGTCCATGGGACCAATACTCTCTTCCATTTCTTTATCATTATCATAGTAATTATCATCTTCATCTAACTCATTATCATCTCCATGTTGGGACCGCCGCTTCCAATGTATGACTGGAGAGTCGAGGGATTCTTTATAGACATGACAGCTTTCTTCTTTTGGTGTAATAACATCAACAAAACTCTCCTTATTAGCGGACAACTTCTGAACATGAGATTTAAGTCGCCCTTTATAGATTTCTTTGTCACGATCATCCTTCTTAGCTCGAGGATATGTGGGTCTTTTGGGAACCTAAACTTGTTGTCTTCTTGGAGTCACATACTGTTGAACACCAGTATCGGAATGTACCTTTGAATGAACGGATCCAAGATACCAATGTCGGGGCCTTCGTTCATCATATCTTTTATTATAGTCTCTTGCATATAGACTATTAGAAGGCTCTCCCAACTATTTTCTTCCGTAAAATGGGTATTGACCCATATTAGGACATAATTCTCTTAGCTTTTGATAGTATGGAGAATGTCTAAACTCCTATTTATAAGGTCTTATTGAAAATTTGTTGTTCTGAGGAAGAACCGCATTTGAGGAAATAACATCAGTAATAAATTTTCTCAGTCTTTATTGCAGATTTTTATCTTTGGCAGCTTTCAATATTTTGTATATTTTGGAAGAGGCAGATTCTTCCTTCTTTGGTGGTAGTGGCTGCTGACGTGAAGTCTCCCAGAGAGACTTCTTTAATTTTTTCCCTTGTCATCATTTCTTTTTACCCACTTTAACGGTTTAAAACCGTTATTAGTAGGTATATTTGCCTCTAACTGCAATGATGACTCTTGAAGGGTATCAGACACCCAGCCATTAGCTCGTAAGCGAGCGTTGGCCTTTCTTCTAGCTTTCTTGGAAAGCTTAGCACTTGCATCAGGAACTTCAGCATTGTATTCTTCAGGTACTTCATCCTGGATTAT